>AYEL01079999.1:0-29713 GCA_000484575.1 Olivierus martensii | reverse complement strand
GTCATTAAGCCTAACCAAAGTTTAACATAAGTACCACGTGGTCACTAAGCCTAATCAAAGTTTAACTTAAGTATATTAGGCTAAATAAAGTAATGTAAGCTATAATCAATAGAATATTAGAGAAAGATTTAAAAAAAAAACCTTTTAATATGAAATCTGAAGTTCAATAATTTAACGAAATAATTTACAGTTCAATACTCGATATCCGCCATTAAAAGCAGTCAGTGTCCATTATGAGCCAATGAGACTGTTCAGTTACCAAAGATACGATCATAGTAATCCAATGATGTCAGCTAGCTAACATGTTACGTGGTCACTGTAACCCAATGAGGTCATTCAAATAATGTTGATCTTCCATCTTTGATAATAAAGTAAAGTACTTGCTTAGTTTCTTAAATAAGTGAATAAAACAGCACTAAAAAGCAAGTATAAGTTTTTTAATTGGTAAAAAACTTATACTTGCTTTTTAGTGCTGTTTTATTCACTTATCTCACACCAAGAGCATCAAAAAATATGTGAATTAATCTCAAATGCAGATTCTTCTACATATTAAAAACTTACTATAATGAAAATCATGAGCGATAAAGAACAAAAATAATATTTTTCTAGATCGGAATCAAACTCGTCTATTTGGGACCGTAGACTGATGCTTTAACGATGCTGCTGTGAGCTGCTATCGCTTGTTCTTGTCAGGAGAAAGCAAGTGACGAGCACATCTCATGCATATACCTGCCACCCTAATTTTCATTCAGAAGGGACAGGCCATTCTGATTTAACTTGATTCTCACTACAAGTATCTAATTGTGCAACTGATCAACTTCCAAAGTACCTGATTGTGCAACCACCTTGATTCTCAGTACAAGTACCTGATTGTGCAACCGATCAACTTCCTGCGATTCTCACTACAAGTACCTGATTGTGCAACCGATCAACTTCCGGCAACCTTCTCACTACAAGTACCTGATTGTGCAACCGATCAACTTCCGGCAAGCCCTACGAGGAGTAGGCAAAACTTTATGGACTAGACTGTACATATATATATATACACTAGTAGACCTATGCCTGGCATTGCTTGGACAGTTCATGGCATTGTACTTAAATTTCTCTTTCTCTTAAACTATAACCTTTTAGATGACCTTCAGGATTTTCTTCAATGTATTCTGAAAATCTTTCCAGTATAAATATGTTTTCTGTTTGAAACATGTGTCTTTTCGAATGTTCACTTCTTTTTCTTTATTTCTCTATTAGAATTCTGTTGATTTGTTCGATCTTCTAATGTTTTATTTTCTTGAATTAAATGTAAATCTTTCAGTAGCAGAAATTAATCTACCTAAATAGTTTTTTTTTCATGGCATTATGAAATTTATATAACTGTATGATGTACTAAAACTTTATATCAAATTACATATGTAATTTTTATCAACACGTGAAATGACGTAGTCTCACACCAAGAGCATCAAAAAATATGTGAATTAATCTCAAATGCAGATTCTTCTACATATTAAAAACTTACTATAATGAAAATCATGAAATAAAATAATCATTGATTGAAAAAAAGGTAATAAATTAAATAATAAATCAGTAGCAGCATAAATAATTCAATAATTTTTATAAAATTCTATTATTGTAAGTCAAATTGTTGCGTTGCTATGGCAATGACGGTTCGTTTCTCTACACGTGATGATAATAGTGACTATCTTAGGCTGAATTTCCTAATGCCCCTTATCTGCATTATAATTGAACATACACACATAGGTATTTAGATTTATATGTATAGATATTATATATAGATGGATTAGATATCTCTTAATAGCCATGGCTGTGAATAACACATGGTCAGTTTTAACATAAATACCACGTGGTCACTAAGCCAATCAAAGTTTAACTTAGTATATATTAGGCTAAATAAAGTAATGTAAGCTATAATAAATAGAAAATTAGAGAAAGATTTAAGCTAAATAAAGTAATGTAAGTTATAATCAATAGAAAATTAGAGAAAGATGTAAATAAAGTAATGTAAGCTATAATCAATAGAAAATTAGAGAAAGATTTATAATAATGTAAGCTATAATCAATAGAAAATTAGAGAAAGATTTAAAAAAAACTTTAAAAACCTTTTAATATGAAATCTTAAGTTCAGTAAGCTATAATCAATAGAAAATTAGAGAAAGATTTAAAAAAAAACCTTTTAATATGAAATCTGAAGTTCAATAATTTAACGAAATAATTTACAGTTCAATACTCGATATCCGCCATTAAAAGCAGTCAGTGTCCATTATGAGCCAATGAGACTGTTCAGTTACCAAAGATACGATCATAGTAATCCAATGATGTCAGCTAGCTAACATGTTACGTGGTCACTGTAACCCAATGAGGTCATTCAAATAATGTTGATCTTCCATCTTTGATAATAAAGTAAAGTACTTGCTTAGTTTCTTAAATAAGTGAATAAAACAGCACTAAAAAGCAAGTATAAGTTTTTTAATTGGTAAAAAACTTATACTTGCTTTTTAGTGCTGTTTTATTCACTTATTCCATCTTTGATCTTTATCAAGTAATTTACGCCAATTATAATTAAAAAAACAAATTTCTAATAATCAGTACCTATCTTCAGGCCTCCATGCCTAAATCCCCTAACGAACAAAAGTTGTTTCATAAAAGTCCATTCCGCCGTTCTCGTGTTATAAGTGTACATGCGCGCTCAGGCATTTCAGATTTATAATATGTATAGATATACAAGGGGGGACCCAAAAAAAACCAGATTTTTTGTATAAAACTTTATTTATTAACTTTTTTACAAAATTCCTCCAGTCATCTTCAAAGTACTCTCCATTAGATTCGATGCACTTGTCAAGTCTTTTTTCCCACTGTTTGAAGCATCTCTGGAATTCTTCAACTTTGATATCGTCCGATGCCGTTTGCGAAGCTGTTTTTACCACATCCACATCATCCAAATGCTTCCCTTTTAAATTTTTCTTCATTCTTGGAAACGGGAAAAAGTCGCACGGGTCTAGGTCTTGTGAATACAGAGGGTGGGGAACGACAGGCCAAATAGTGAGTCACTCGTAAGGCCGTGTGTGAGGGGGGCATTGTCGTGATGAAGGAACCAGTCACCTGATCGCCAAAGTTCCGGGCATTTCCTCCGCACATCCTCTCACAGATGTCTTAAAACTTCCAAATAAAAGTGCTGGTTAACAATCTGGCTAGGGAGGAACAAATTCCCGATGCACAATTCCACGAACATCAAAAAAGACAATGATCATCGTCTTCACATTCGACTTGTCTTGCTTTTTTTGGTCTGGGAGAGTTGGGAATCTTCCACTGGCTTGACACTTGCTTAGTTTCCGGGTCATACACGTAACACCAACTCTCATCACTTGTAATGACTTTGGTCAAAAAGTTTGGATCACTTTCAATATCTTTTTTTAAGTCCTGGCTCAAATTCAATCAAATGTTTTTTTTTTTTGATCCTGTGTGAGAAAAGGCAAGGAACAAATTTAGTGGAAACACGTCTCATTTGCAAATCCTCAGTCAAAATCCGTTGGCACGAGCTCCAACTCGCGCCTGTCTCTTCTGAAATTTGGTTGATCGTGAAACGACGATCCTTGTTGATTTTTTGGCGGATTTTTTCAGCGTTTTCATCGTTTCAAGATGTTGAAAGATGCCCAGAATGAGCATGGTCTTCAACACTCATCTCACCACATTTAAAGTGCCCAAACCACTCGAAAACTTGTGTGTGGCTCATAGCATCCTCCTTAAAAGCCTGTTGAAGCATTTGGTAAGCTTCCATTGCTGATTTTTGAAGCAGAACAAAATATCAAACACACTCTTTGTTCTTTTAAATTTGCCATAACGACTTCGCAGGCGGAACAAAATAACAGTAAGAGAAACACAACACTACGCTCAAACGTTAACGTACAAACTGATGCCGTCTGCACAGCTGTTTCGTGAAGGTCTCTGCTAACTCCATCTAGCCAGAGAACTCTCTACTACATCTATGAATGGCAGTGCGCTCTCAGTTCAGTTTTTTGGGGTCCCCCTCATATATATATATATATATATACACACATAATTTTGTAAAAACTGATGCCGTCTGCACAGCTGTTTCGTGAAGGTCTCTGCTAACCCCATCTAGCCAGAGAACTCTCTACTACATCTATGAATGGCAGCGCGCTCTCAGTTCGGTTTTTTGGGGTCCCCCCTCATATATATATACGCATAATTTCGAAATGTCAATGAGGTGCACTGAACCTGTCTGAATTTTTTGGATCAAAATCATGAACTTCTAGTCTGACATTCGAAAACTTGCTGAACAGTGGAAAAAGCTTGTAAGTACTGGAGCACTTATTATGATGATTAAAAGATCTGTTCCATATAAGTTTTCTTTGTTTTATTTACATGTTCATTGTAATATCAGGTCATTCCATAAATAATGTTGTTTTTTATTGCAATAAAAAACAATCATTGTTTATAATTAAACAATGATTTATATATCTAATGAAATGAAAATGTGGCTTTTAAAATCAAGCAAATTATAATAATAAACAAATTAAAAAATTCTTTGGTAATTTATATGACATAATTCTTCATTATTATTGACAGATAAGTAGATGTACTATTACCTTAAACATAATTCAGGAATGAAAATTATTTACGTAATGTGTTTAAAAATAAAGTTTTTATAATGATAGTCTCGGTATTTTTTGATCACACCTTGTATATAGGTAATCCTTGACTTTTGTAGATCCAATATACATAGATCTATATTTACATAAGGTCAGTTTTAGTTAACTATATTAGCCTGGACTTGGACTCCTCCTGAAAAAATGGAGGTATGGGGCTCTGAATTGAATCTGCATTCTCCAAGATGGTAAGTGACTGCATTACCATGCAACTTATGTGTTTATCCTTTAATATAACTATTTTTATCATTATATCTTTGTAACATTTTAGTACTGTATAAGGTAAGTTCTTACATATGTATGATTAAATTTATGTAGGATTTTGTGGAACAATCTACTTACATAAGTCAGAGACTGCCTGTATATTGTCTTTCAATAATATAGATTTCCATTTCTATGATTCATTGCTCAATATATGCAAACTTTTTTATATAATCAGTCTATCTTAACAGATGCAATAAGATAGCTTGTATTTTATGAAAAACCTACAAGCTAATAGTTTATGTACTAACAAAGCACTAAATAAATAATAATAATATAATCAGTTTACATTAATTATTTTAGATTATTAAACTATTTTAAAGCTATTGCTATTTCATTTTTTTACTTTTAGGCACGGCCATTTATTCTGTACCAGTTACTTCAAGGATTATTTAATAAGAGGTAATAATTTAACATCATTATTTCTTTCTTGTGAAAATAAAATCTTCACAAGATGAAATATAAATGATATATAAAACTTGATATAATTAACTGATTAAAGTTTTTCTGTATTAACATTTTCATATTATATTTAAAATCTATTATTCTTGACAAATGTATATAAACTTTATGAAATAGTCTAATTTTTTGCATTTTATAAGTATTTTTTATAAACTCAATGAAAAAATAAAAATATCATAAATATTGTTATTACTTTATTGAAATATAAAATAAATCAATGAATTTTACAATACTTCATAAAACTGTGTTGTTATAAATTTCATGTAAAATAAATCATATTGTATAGCTGGGGCTGCTGTATATTTTTCCATAAGTTAATCACAATATTTGTTTTATAAACATCAATTTTCTCTATAAATAGTTAAGATTTAAAAATACATAAAAAATTTGAATTCTAACATTTATTTGTTTGATAAAATGAATAAGTAATAAAAATTCTCATCCCTAACAGCTGGATGTATAAACTTCAAATTTGGCATGGTGATAACTATTAAGTTATATCTGAAAGAAAAAATCCAAAATCCCAGTTTTTTACTTTAACAGCCTTAAAAAATATAAAAATTAAAAAAAGAAATGATTCTTTTATTGATAGCTTGAACCAATACCATCAGTAGTTCTATTCTTTTAAAATTATTCTTTCTATTATTAACCTTAAATATTTTGTATTCTTTCCATTTCTGTATAAATTCTATATTTTATTTTATAAATAAATTTATTTTTCTTCATTTATTTATTTTGTCTCATTGAGCTGTAAAATCCTCTCAAAATTTAAAAAACTATAACTTTAAAGTTAAAAAAGTTATATACATGAATCTGCATAACTCTAATCCAGTTTATATTTTGTTTGAAAATAACCCTATTTATAAAATATACATGTTAATATATATACCAAATTTGATCAAATTGACTCAATAAAATTGTCAAATTATGAAGGGATATGGATATGCATGCATGCATGTATATACTACATACATATTCAAATGCAGAAAGTGTTCATTATGTCTAAAATTACGTGTGTCAAATAATTATGTCATACATATATATGAATAATGTCCTGTGCATATATATATATATGCAGGAGATTTATTCAATACATTCCATTTTATTTTGTAATTATGAGATTGTAAAATAAAATGTCCCTATTAGTTGAATAATCATCAAATTCTAATTGAAATAATTTCAATTAGAATTTGATGATTATTCAATTTGTGAACAATTATTGTTCACAAATATTATACTTTAGTCATTACATAAGAGAAAGTATAAAAGTACAGGTGTCCCTCATTTTACACGATCTCACTTTACGTGTTTTCGCTATAATGTGATTTTAAAAAATAAATTAACTTTTTAAATTAAAAATATTTTTGTCAAAAAATTGTTTCATGTAGATGAGATAAATGTGAATGAACTGCTTGATTCCCACTCATCACTTTTCATTGTTGAGCAATAATGAAAAGTTACTGGAAAACAACATGAATGATGATGTTTCCAGAAATCAGGACCCCTTTGTTGCTGGCCCATTCAACTAAACAAATTACTGAATTTTTTAAACACATTGACAGTGTCATCAGAATAATTGAATAAAATGACCCTAATGAGACTAGAAGTGCCAAAGTTGTGAGAGAAATTCAAAATTCTTTTTCTTGCTACAAAGAACTTTATAGAGAGAGGTAGAATACTGCCCTTCATCTAAGTCTCGATTGTTTCATTAAAAAAGTTGAAGAACATCAGCCTATCATCCCAGGGACTTCAAGAGAGCAAGATAGTGATGATCCAGACTCACCAGATCCAGTCCATTCATCATTGGTTTGAAGACTGTCAGAAATATATAGTGTTTAGGTTGTTTATGATATTGTATTAATTATATTCATTCATCCAATC
The DNA here is from genome assembly GCA_000484575.1 of Olivierus martensii. Lineage (NCBI taxonomy): Eukaryota > Metazoa > Arthropoda > Arachnida > Scorpiones > Buthidae > Olivierus > Olivierus martensii. The sequence goes on along the minus strand of AYEL01079999.1, from coordinate 22,427 downwards.
ATTCATTTAAATTTCTATGAAATCTTTACATCAAGTTTTCATTTCTTTATCCTTCTGAAGAAACCCTATCCCTATTTCACCCATACTAAATTCAACTCACTTTACACGATTATTTCGTGGAACCAGTTGATCGCTTAAAGCAATGGACACTTGTATCTGCATTCAAATATTTTATTCTAAAAATAAACGATTAATATTTATTTCATCAAATATTTTTCATTTCTAAAAAAGTTCTTTCACTTATTTGCATACAAAAAATTCATTGTATGATTGAATTTAAAATTTTAAATAATATATATTTTTATTTTCTTACTTATATAGAATAATTTTATCCAGTAATTTTATGATTTAGATTTAAAATTATCCAATTTGCACAGAATAAAATACATAATTTTCATATTTATAATTATTTTAAAGTTTATTATAAATTTTATTTTCAAATTGATCTTTACTAAAAATAAATCTAAATCTTTTATATTTTGTATTTAGAGAAATACTTCAGCAAAGTTCTCCAACTCAAGGAATTAAAGATAGCTTTGAAATAAATCCTGATATACAAGAAAAATATATTGAATTAATGTGTCAGTATAATCCAGAACAAGTTTATAGTTATATCCGAAGTACTGAAGGTTATAGATTAGAAGAAACATTAGAAGTATGCTCTCTAGAACCATATTTGTAAATGAATTATATATTTCTTTTGTGTTGTAAGTTTTTTTGCATTTATCTGTATTGTAAGATATTTTTCAATAGAATTCAAGTGTAAGCTTTTACAGGATATTATAAATATTATTTTTTTTGCATTTAAAGATTGGTTTTCTTATTGTTTCTTGTACAATTAAAAATTAATTGACTTCTTTTTAGAGCAATTTTTTTTCATACATTCTGAAGGAAAATGAGTTTATGAGATGATTATGCTGCTCTATGTCTCTACTAATAACTTTTTAACTAATTATTATATTTTCATGAAATTTGATAATGATGCTATGTCATTATAGATAATCTCAATGGCCTCATTTAACCCTCTAGTACAGAGGTGATGAACCTTTTTTAAAGGTGCCAAAGATGTCAAAATTGGCTAAATTTTTATAAAATCTATTCTTCTTGCCAATCCAAATGTTAATTTAATTAAAAGTACTTTTTAATTTAATTAAGTTACTTTTTTAATGCATTTTTCCCCTTCTTTTTTTGAAGTCAATTTTATTTTTTTTTTAAAGTTTCTTAACTTCATTGTTTTGTTTTCATAAAGATATGAATAAATATACAAAAAAACTATTTGGTGACACCAGAGAAATGTTTTCTATTGAGTAAAAAATATTCTCTTTTATCCCTTTAGGGATTAAATTTTAAAAACAATCAAAACACTTTCTAAAGACCTTAAAAAAGATACCTATATGACAACTCAACAAACACAAGATATGAAGAGTTCTATAATTCACCCTCAAATCTAGATATGCCTCTTTAGGGGTTGATTAGGACAAAATATTGAATTATGTTTTTAAGCATTTATATGGGTAACTTTTTTAAGCAAAAATCAAATCAATATCTCATTGGGCCTAAGAGATATTGAGGAAACTATGAAAACACATTTTACCTCTTTTCACTCCCCTTAAGAAGTTTTCTAAAAATCTCTTAGTAGGAATATCATAGATGGAATATACTCCCCAAATTTCCTAAAAAATCCAGGAGTTTGGGCTGAGCATTGATGAGTTCAGTTAGTCCAGACATTTGTTTTTATAGACAATAGGCCTCAATTAGTGCGAGTTCAAATAATGCGATATTCGATTAGTGCAACTTATATAAATGATACCGTTTTTCACTTAGTGTGAGCAAATATTCGATTAATTATCGAATTGTAAGCATAGACCATCTTACATCTTACTAACAAATGTCCTTTCCCTTTTATGATGTTAATTAACAAATTTATATTAATTTTCGGTTAGTAAAACCGGACGAGGAGTAGTCCAAGAACAGTAACTTGGCTTTGAAGGGATGAAACACCACAAAGATGGGCTTTTGCCATTAGCTATTTAACATTACTGTTATTCAGCTTTGTTATCATATACATACAGTATAGTACAAAATTTACTCTTTTAAAAAGTATCGAAACAGATAAAAGGAAAATCACTTTTAATGATAAAACAAGAAATGAAAAAAAGAAGAGGTTAGTGATTACACTACAGCAAAAAATGAATATGATTGAGCAACATAAAAGCGGCACTCAACTTCCGCTTTTGATTCACTATTTTGGTTTCGATTTGGCAATTGGTTTGATGATGATATGCAATTCCTGATAAGTTATTAATTTAGATAATGAACAAACATTAGCTATTTAACATTACTGTTATTCAGCTTTGTTATCATATACATACAGTATAGTACAAAATTTACTCTTTTAAAAAGTATCGAAACAGATAAAAGGAAAATCACTTTTAATGATAAAACAAGAAATGAAAAAAAGAAGAGGTTAGTGATTACACTACAGCAAAAAATGAATATGATTGAGCAACATAAAAGCGGCACTCAACTTCCGCTTTTGATTCACTATTTTGGTTTCGATTTGGCAATTGGTTTGATGATGATATGCAATTCCTGATAAGTTATTAATTTAGATAATGAACAAAGATGTAAAATACGAAAATCAATATTTCTTAAACAGTTAGTATTGTGGTTATTCATCGTGAGGTTGGCTAATGGCCAGAATCTCACAAAGCAAGAACCAATTACCATATTTTACATATAGTTAATACTTTGAATAGTGCGAGAAATTTGCGGGACCCATTATTCGCACTAATTGAGGACTACCTGTATATAGATTCAGTAATGTTTTTAGCATTCTATAGCTTACTTCAATTACTGCTATATTCATATTTCATTATTGTTTATACACTCAATACAAAAATAGAGACAATATTTATTTCTGGTAATATACTAGTACAGTAATAGCTGAAAAAATCATAGAAGATCAAAAATATTATCATTTATGTATTGATAGTGAGTATTAAATATATTTGTCTGATGACAGTACTTGTTTTTCTATAGTTTTTATTTGAAATAGATTATAGATGATGATAAATTTAATAATTATTAAGTTCCCTTAATCTGCCATTTTTTTTATTTCAGATATGCAGGCATTTTAAAGTTATGGATGCAACTGCATATGTTCTAGAAAAAGCAGGCGATATTCATGGAGCATTTAGTATTATGCTAGAGGTAAATTTTTAATTAAACTCACAAATCTTAAAAAAAATAATAATATATATCTTCAGAGAAAGAGGATGAAAGCATGTTTCATAATATTTATTAAAATTAAAATAGTATTATTAAAATATATTTTTGAACATAGCTTTTTATTATTCAAAAATTATAATGTTCAAAAATGAATGCTGTGTTTGTAAAACACATTTCATTTAAATAATTGGTTGATATTTTAATAAACAATTGTTCTCGATGCTATAAATTTTTTAGGATAGCTTTTAAATAATTAAAATTTATAGATGATTTCAAAAATACAAATAAGCATATTTTAAAAATAGTTTTTGACTGAACTGGAAATGATGTCACAAAACTTTTACATGTTATATCTTTTAAATGGAGCCTCAAATCAAAAAATGCAACTAGACTTCTTTACTCAGAATTTTATCCTCTATAAATTTTGGCACAACCTTTTTGAATCACTCTATATAGTATACACCAGATACCATAAAACAATCTTAAAAGTTGATAAAATTTTTTAAAATAAAATAGATGTTAAGGTCATAAGCATTTTTATCAGAGAAATAACAATTTATTAAGTAAAATATCTCATTAGAATCACTCTAACTCAAAAAAGTACTATATCAATATATTTTCTGATTTGACATCATGATCTTTTTAATTTTCAGCTTCTTTTAATTAATAGATAGTATTATAGTATATTATAAAATTAATTAATTCAGAAGATTAAGTATGTTTATCAGTCAAAAAAGAAGAAATATTTTTTAATAATGGACAGACTTAAAAGCAAAAGCATTAAATAAAACATAGCAAATATAACTCTTAAAAAGTATTTAAAAGAAAAAATTTAGTATTGATTAATGATATTGATGTATCAAAAAACATCATATAAAAGCAGTAAACCAGGAAAATGCATTATAAAATAGATTGTTTTATAAATTTAATTTGTTTTAACTATTTTAAAAAAATAATATTTAATTAATTTCTGAATATTTTTCAGATTTATTCCATATATTTAACTTAAAATAAACTTTATTTCCATGGAAATATTTTTTTAGAATCTACAAAAGCGGGTACAAGAAGTAATGTCAGAATTGGAAAAAAGTGGCAATTTAAATAAGTGTGTGACTTGGAGTAAATTAAACACAGAATTATTAGTCATCATTCAGTTGTGTCAAAGAAATTCTAGTCAAATGGATCATGATGCTAGAGGGGTTAGGTTTGTTTTAAATTATAATTGCAAAATTAAAGTCCGACAAAAGCACACTAAGCAGTGGTAAAGAATAGATTTAATAACACAAAAACGTTTTCGATATCTGAGATATCATCATCAGTTGTACACATAAAAACAGAATAGAACAGAGGAATTCTTTAAACTTTAAACTGACGTTCCAAAAATAGAACGTGATAATACATTCAAAATTTTACAAATATATAAATAAACTATACAATTAAATATAACAATAACATTAACAGTTATCATCAACTGCGGGAATGTTAGGAACATTATAAACCAAGGGAGGCGAACAGGAACTATTAAAACTTATTGCGTATAGCATACCTCCACGCCGCACTTAATCCGTCAGCTTGCTGGATGTTAATCACGTTATTAGTCTCATTGTTTCTTAGAATTTCAATCTTCTCCGCTATAGGGAGTGTCTTGCGATCGTATACATTCCTTATAATATGGGCTTCATCCCAGAGTACCTCCGTGTCTCTTTCATATGCTCTTTGCGCCAGAGCGGTGCTAAGGACACCTTTAGCAATATTGTCTTTATGTTCGGAGAACCTCTCCTTAAAATTTCTAGCAGTCGCCCCGATGTAAATTTCAGATCTGTTATCGTCAAAATTATGGAGGGGGACACTATATACGCCCGATCTAAAATCTTCAGATCTCTTGGATTTGTCATTTCTTTACCAAAATCGAAAGCGTTTTTGTGTTATTAAATTTATTCTTTACCACTGCTTAGTGTGCTTTTGTCGGACTTTAACTTTAAAGGTAAAGCAGTGTTAGTGATTTTTGTTATTAATAATTGCAAAATATTATTTGATATAAATTTGTTCTGTTTTGCAGTCTTTATGGTTTCCTTTATTGGAAACAATAATGGCTCCTCAAAGACAACTTCGAGAAAAAGTTAATACTGAAATTTTAGAAGGTATGTAATTTTGTGAATATATATTATAATTCAAAAAATTTGTGAAAGTTAATACAGTAGAGATCCTTTAATTTATCATTCTTTTCCAAAACTACTTCCTGGGATGCATGTTAAAAATTATTAAAAATATTATTTATAAATAATTTTTTAACAAATTTTGTAAAAATGTAATATGGTTTTTTTTATATATCCAAAAATATTTTACAGTATTATTTCTTATATACACAATCAAAATTCTGAATTTTGTTTCTTATATGAGGACATTAGAAAAAATTATATGGCAAAAGATTGACATTAGAATTAAAACATTCAGAAACATTGCAATTGAATTATTCAATACTGTTTGAATTTTCTCAGTGATATTATTATATTAGTGTTTTGTAAAATATCAAATAAATATAATGACAGGAAGAGGATGATGTATTTTATTAACAATAAACAATACAAACATCTTTATATTGTTGTGAACTGTGTTCATCCAGAAAAGGAAGACAGAAAATTTATCAATCAGAATATGCTTTATTTTACAATAGTATTGAGCATGTTTTGATTTTCAGCACATCATCAATTCATATATTAATGCATTTATCAATATTTTCCACTTAAAGAATTTTAGATTCATTCTAAAATTTTTTTATCTACCCATTAAATACCATTAACTTCATTTTTTACTTTGGCTGATGAAGTATTTACAAATAACTACTGTTTACTAAAGCATGTTCTGATTGATAAGTTTTCTGTCATCTTGTTCTTATTGAACACAGCATACATATACATCACTTTTTTAGCCAAGGACATTTGTGCCATTATATTGTTAATAAAATACATCATCGTCCACAAGTAAATAATGATCATTTTTTAGAATTTCTAGAAGTATAATTACAAGGATTTGCATTTGATTCAAAAATTTATAAATCAATTTAACAGTTAATTTCAGAATAGTTTTTACTGAATGAAGGAATTTCGGTCAAAATATGGAGCATTTATTTCAAAAGTTAGATTGTGGTGATCCTTACATTTTAATATTAATTGTAAATATTAATTAATTAAATATTATTTTCTTAAAATCAAAATACTTTATTCCAGTTAATACAGTATTTTTTTAATCTAGATTCATAATAAATTTTAAAATAAATTAAATAAATGGAATTTGAATATAGATGATGCACAATTTTTCTGGATAATTAAAGATCATTGTTTGGCACTAAATTTTAAAGATCTCAATCAAATAAAAATGATTCTTAAGGTTAAATTCATTTTAAATGGAGAATATATAAAATGAGAACTAGATGTATTTAATAATATGAATATATTATTAATGTATATAGCCATATCTCACTTTACAGTGCTTTACTAATATGGCCCTTTAAAGAATAGCCACTCTAAAAACTGGAAGTTTGAGACCCAGAATTAAACTTGGAAACTTGGTAAATAAATGCTTTATCATCCGACCAAGTTTTTTAAGCTCAATGCTAATATGCATTTATAAATGATAGTGTAAATATGTTTTTAGGCTTTTATATGCATTAGCAAATGTAAAAAGTAATTTGCAAATGTGATTTGCTTTACAGCATTACAATGGTCTGAAACATAACTGTTTTATTAGCAAAAATATGCCTGTATGTATAGATTTTATAGAATATAATTTATCCTTAAAATGAAGGATTGTTATATTAGTAATATTATTTAAATTTATCATAATTAAAAAAAATAAACTTTTGAAATAAAAATACTAATCTAACATTAGTTCTGGTTATATATCTTTTCAGAAAATAAACAAAATGTTACATTAACAATAGTAAAATTTTCAAATCTGTGTTAGATGATGCTCAGCTATTATTGTAAATGGAACAATAATCAAGAATATTCTAGAATATTTTAATGGAATTATCATAGTAGTTGAAATTTTCTATAGTTAGTTTATTAAGATTATTGTTAATATAACATGATGTTAGATCTTGTAAATTTCACTGTTAATGTTTTTGTTATAAATGTAGCATTGAAAGAATTGACCAAAGATTTATTAAATAGTATGATGGGATATGTTACTCTGCCTGCAATTCTACAAAGAATAGTTCAGGTCAGTTTAATATTTTGTCATAATATATGTAGCATAAAAATTATTGCATTCATATTATTGACATGATTTTTCTTAAAACATTTACATTATCTAGGATCCTGCTTATGCTACTGGAAAATTCTGTGAAATCAGAGAACTAATTATGGGAATGTTTGATACATATAATTATGAAAAGGTTATAAAATATAATATGTGCATATTAACTAATGTATAGGTAATCCTTGATTTAAGACTGCCTTAACTTAAGACTGTTTGTACTTGCAATAGAAATGTCATTGATAAATTGTGTGATTGATCAATGCAGTTGACAAGGGTTTAAGTCTCTGAGCACTGATCTGATATATATAATTCATCCTTTTTGTCTGGTTCTTGTATTTTTATGTTAATTAAAGTATTATTATAAATTGGAGTATAATAATAAATATTGATAATAGGCAATCCATAAATTTTTGACAGAAGATTTTCTGATTTGTGATTGCTCTGAAAAAGCTGCAGTTTAAACCCTGCTGCTATCATTAGCAGGGTTTAAACTGAAACATATCATAAATTGAGGACTACCTATAAATTTAAAAATTCATAACATATTAATTATTTCTTTAATTTTATCAATATAAGTTATTTATATATTATAATAATCAGTATTTATTAATTATTATTCAAGGAAGATTCCAAAATAAAAAACATTAAAAATTAAAAAAACAAAAAATTTATTAAAAATTTTCATATGACAGTTTTTAATTCAAGATATCTGATGATAATATATTGCTAAACTAACAATTTAAAATTCAAAAACAACTTGCTTAATATTATAATAAAACAGTCCTTTACAGCCCTTTAGCAAGTATAAGATTTTTATTCTGGCATAACATTTTTGAACCTTAAGCAGTTCCTCTTCAGTGCCTCTCACTTACAAAATAGAACACTAACTCCTTACAAAATAGAACACTAACACTAATTAAGTTAGTGTTCTATTTTGTAAGTGAGAGCACTGAAGAGGAACCGCTTAAGGTTCAAAAACGTTATGCCAGAATAAAAATCTTATACTTGCTAAAGGGCTGTAAAGGACTGTTTTATGCTAAACTAACAATTCAATAATTAGATATTTAAATTTTTGTTTATTAAAAGTAAACTTTTTCATGAATCAATAAAATTATATTTACTGTGTTTTAGTACTAGTCAAGAACTCTTATAGAAATAAATTTCATTTCATTCCGTTTTTCAAGGAACCATTTTGTTTTGAATTACATTAACTTTCATTTTAGCCCATAGTTTAGCCATGTCTCAACATCCAAAGTGCAGTGATAACATCTCAAGTGTGAGATTAAATTTGATTAATATGCTTGCGTAGAACATAACAATCAGCCATTGGATCCAGATGTTTTTCACTTTCCCTGTTTTCCCTATATCACTTTGCCATAGGTCTTCAAGTTATGATTTTTAACATTTTTTATATAAAATTTAATTATCATGTCATAGATACAAATTTAAGGATCATGAATGTTAAAAAGATATTGCATTAAAGTAGAAATGACACCGTGATTTCATTATTTCAGTGCTCTCCTTCATTCTTGCGGTATGAATGATGGGAAAAAATTTGCACAGTACAATTTTTTCAATTGCAGTAATCTGGCTTAAATGAAATTTAAGTTTAAAAGAAAATGGTATTGATGTAAGCAGTAAAGATAGTCAATTAGTAGTGATGATGAAAAATTATGGTCATTGTAGACTGTTTCACTTTGTTTTGTCTATAAAAATGATGGTCATGGTTGTGTTAGGGAGGTGATCATCTTATGAAGAGTCAAATAACATTATTTCTATGGGAAAAAATTTGGTTCCCATAAAATCATGGTGGTCACAAAGTCAGTTTTCATTATCTGCTAAGTCACTTTTTTCACACACATTATGGAATTTTTAAAGCATTTAAACATTAATAAAATGTAGTGTTTCCAAAAATAAAAAATAATATAAAATTATATTTTCTTGGCAATAATGCACACATGCATTATAAATTTTTTTGATTTCTATCATAAAGATTTAATTTTATAATATTTGTAATGATGATAATCATTCATGATGTTGTTAACAATCATACTTCTCATTGTTATATAGATTTCTTTAACAGTAAGGTGCAGTAATATCAATAAATTTTTTATGGAAGAAACTACATTTGGTAAAGGATAGCTATTTTTTGTAATTTTATTTTATCATATAATTAGTTTTGTAAATTAAAAAAAATTTATTTTATAGATAGATCAAATTCAGAAACTTACAGACAAATTTGGTCTGAAACAAAAGATGCAAAAGTAGCATTAGAACATTTGCAAAAGAAAGGAAGTGTTGAAGGCCATTTGCTAAGAGGATTAGTCAATCACAGTTTATCTGATATGGTTAATGCATTAAATGCAGTAAGTATTCAGTTTTTTTGTTAATTAGTAACAAGTCCAATTTTTTTTTTTTAAATCAAAATTAAGTATTAAATCTTATAAATAAGTCAGATACATTATAGTGTGTCTAATCCATTTACAACTATGTGAAAAATATCCCTTATCATTTTCATAATTTTTTAACATAGTTTTTTCATTTAATGTCATTTTATTCTTATGAAACAACATTATATTTATTCTTTCATTAATTTAACTTCATTCATTTATTTATTTAGTTTCTTATCAGAAACTAAATTAATTAATGAAAAAATTAAAGCTTTTAAGACCGTGGTTGAGAATAAAGTCCTGCTTTCTCAAATTACTCTTCATAAGAGAGAAAATGAAGTGGAAACCTATGGTAATTATAGAAAATAACATAGCCAAATTTTATATGAATGCTAATTCAGATTTACAATTATCTGTAATTATTAACACTGTATTTAGCTTATACTGTGCATATGACAATTGGCCAGATTTGATATATGGAAGTGTTTTGACTTTCCAGTCATAGGATCCTGGATTGAATTAGAATCCCACTCCCTGAAAATTTATATGAGCTCATCATCCCCATCCTATAGTCAGGACCAGGTCAGTGGAGATCAGTCTCCTGATCTCCACAAGTGTATGTGATTGTGATAGGACCTGGACTGGCACCATTCTTAGTAATTAGCAAATGATTGAGGAATAGCATTAAAACTAATTATGGATATTACACTTGTGAAATCTCAACTGTGTTTTATCACTTACGTCATTGCCCATAAAACATGATATATAACTGTTATGTAACATTTTACAATTAAATTATTTTTTGCTTCATTTTATTCTATTGAACAAAACAGTAATTCTTAGATGAGGAAAATTACTTAATACCAAAAAGCATTCTAGGAATGTAACCTGACTTTAAACACTAGGCCTATGGGATTTTTTTTTTTTTGTTTCAGTTAAAGCCTATAGTGTTCAGGAATCTAATCCTGATATTAACACACTGATTCCCAGTTCCATATGATCTACAGGCAGTGGCGCCGAGACGGCGGGGAAGAGGAGACAAATTCCCCGGGCCCTTAGAAGATTGAAGGGCCTAGGCCATTTCCTAACAATAAGAATATATATGGGCCCAAAACCTGGTTAGTACCGGGGCCTGGGATTTCTCTCGGCACCACTGACTACAGGAGATCAGAAATTATATTTGTATGTCCTATGGATCTGTTTAAAATTGTGTTGACAGTGTTTCTGCATAATTTTTGTATTATTATATCCTAGCACAGTGTAGTTGTCATCTGAGGGACTTGGTGCCATCTATTGTGCTTTGTGATAATTTTCAAGGTCATGCAAAAATTTTCAAAAATTCTGTACCTTCCGGGTTTGCAGATTGGATTCAATTGCAATAAGCATATTTTGCATTGCATTTATGGTTTTAGAGAAAAAATACAGTGGTGTCTCTCTGAAACCAAATCTACACTTCACGTTTGATGATTTTTATCCACAAAGTTTTTTTTCCTTGATTATTTAATAAATTTTTTAAATTTGCTGTTTTAACCTTATAGGGTAGTGTAATATATGGCTTTGTTGAAATATATTAATATTTTTTTTTTGAACATGTTCACTTTTTACATTATCAAGTTTTTTAAAAAAATGTTTCATTCACATATCAGTGTTATGGATATATTTTGGTAAAATACTCTATATTGATTAGGAAATGAAAGAAATTAGGCAGATTTCTATTAAATATATAACGTAATCACAAACCAAATTTTGCTAAAAATCAGTTTCCCTTAGAACCATACCCGAAAATATAAAAAAATATTTTGCTTAAAATTTTATAGAATATTATAGTCTTATGTAATGAAAAATAACACTTTGGTTGAATTGCTCTAATAATTATGCCAAAATATAATTTCAAGTTAAAGCTATATCTCATTTGCATATTAAGCATCATATTAGAAAAAAGTTAATAAAATATTAAATTTCATAGGAAAGATCATAATTTTTCATTTTTAACAATAAAACATATTCATTTATATAAGAGAATTAAAAAATCTTTAAAATATTTAAGGGATTTTGTGATATAGAGATTCAAAGTTAGCTCATGGTTTATTTACACAATAATGCAATTATATTGACCCTTTAATTCAGCGACACGCCCACATTACCAAAAAACCCGGATATGACTTTTGGCTCCTTGGGTATCTAGAACACACCATCTATTGTCAGAAAAACTAACATTGTAGAGATTGACCAACAACAAAATATTTATGATGATTTTGAAATATGATACTTTGTTTACATAATAAAAATGGATCGGATTACATTAAATTCAATAAAAAATTAACAAATAAATATAATTGTATCGGAATTGTTTTATTTGATAGAAAATAAATATAGGAATGGAATAAAATCAATATTTTTGGAGGAATAAAAAAAAAAAATGTTTTTTATTTTAATGACACGAGTGATTACCTGGATTCTCTATGAAATCAACTACACTTTCACATTTTTTCCAATTACACTGCACTGGGATATATGTAGTTGTAGCACTGATGTCTTTACTACAGTTTAATGCAAGTTTGCTCTTTAGTATCAAAAATTCAAGTTTTTATGATTTTTTTTAATGAAAAGTAAATTTTATATTTTTTAGAAAAAATTATGAACTTTGTGAAATCTTTACAAAATTTCATTTAATTTTCATTTAATAGATATTAATTTATCATATAGGATTTAGTACATTGCAAGTAAAAAATGATCACATAATTAAAATAAAATTATGAAGAAATATGTGATATTTAAAAAATTTTAAAGTTTTGTTATTACTGTATCATGTAAACAATGATTGTTTTTTGAATAAATAATTACAAATTATGAAATTCAGATAGTTTTTAATCTGTTGAGATCTGCAATAATCACTTTCTGCTTGAGGCTGGTGACTGGCAGTTAATGGTAACTAAGCTTAATTTATATGCTAAAAATTTAAATTATGATATATTGCTTAATTTTCATTGAAAAACTTTGTAATTTTTATGTTTTTCATTCTGATTCTAACAATGTAAAAAATTTTCACATTTTTTTTCTCAACTTATTGTTTCATATGTGATATTGATGAAAACACAAATTTTTATATGAAATCTTAGCTATCCGATGAAGTTAATGACAATTTTGGATAATGGCTACTCTCTGAATAAAACAAGTCATAAATGAAGAAACTCTGTCCATATTTTCAAAAAATGAAGTATTATGCATATTTAATAAAAAATTAATGAAGTTATGTCATATAATTAGTTCAAAAGTATCATAAATTTATTAAAATATTGTCATTTTTATTGATAATTTATATTTATATGTTTTTCATTCATTTCAGTAATTTAATTTTTTATAAATTTTTGAATTTAGATGATGATGAAACAAACAAAAATGTTAGGTTACTAAACATTAATTATATTTAATACAGTCAAACCTTCTTTAAGCCGCCATGTATTAGATACAGTCAAACCTCTTTAAGCCGCCTCCATCGGTTCGAAATTCCTGGCGGTAAAGGAGGGTGGCGGTTTATGGAGGGTTTATGGTAACATGTAGTCAAACCTCTTTAAGCCGCCACCATCGGTTCAAAGGTCTTCTCTGGCTGTAAAGGAGAGTGGGTCTCGGCATTCCTGCTGAACCGCTCTTCCGATCTAGGAGGGTGGCGGTTTATGGAGGGTTTATGGTAACATGTGAGAAAACATGTATAGACTAGAAGGACATTGTTTCATTTAATTAAAGGTGATTTGAGTAGCAGAAGGACTTTTATTTTTATATTCACAAATTAAAATCTTTCGTGAACATCTAATGTCGTTTTTAACATTTTTCCGAGGGAGAAACAGTAACGATACTCACAACAGTTGATTTATAAAAAAAAAATAAAAAACGGTTTAAACTGTTCTTCTTCTTCTGCAAAGTCGAGGTTATGGTTCTCAAGTCTTTATTTTAAACGGTTATTTTGTAAAAATCCGTTTAAAGTTTTGGAATAATTTTTAAACGGTTATTTTGTAAAAATCCGTTTAAAGTTTTGGAATAGCTGATTTTGAAAACAAGGATGTGAATGGTCACAGATGCAAGATTACAATCTAATGTTAACAGATAAATTACTTAATTGCTATCTTGTGTTTTTATTTGTGTTGGTTGACCTCGCCATTCAATTGTTTTGGCGGTTTAAACAAATGATTTGCCTACTTATGAAATGGTTTTGCGTCCAGAATGAAGTGGCGGTTGGCGATTGTGAGGTGGCGGTTTATAGAGGGAATTTCATGTTTTAACATAAAGAAGAGTGAGGTGGTGGTTTATAGAGGGAATTTCATGTTTTAACATAAAGGAGAGGCGGTTTATAGAGGGAATTTCATGTTTTAACATAAAGGAGGAGATTTTTATAGAGGGTGAGTGGCGGTTGGCGATTAGTGAGGTGGCGGTTTATAGAGGGAATACAGAAATGAGTGGCGGTTGGCGATTAGTTAGGTGGCGGTTTATAGAGGGAATTTCGGAAATGGTTTTGCCTCCAGAAATGAGTGGCAGTTTATAGAGGGAATTTCAGTGGCGGTTGGCGATTAGTGAGGTGGCGGTTTATAGAGGGAATTTCATGTTAACATAAAGAAGGAGATTTGTTATTGGCTTTCATCAGGCAAATAACGAGGGTGGCGGTTTATAGAGGGGCTACGAGGGTGGTGGTTTATAGAGGGGCGGCTTAAAGAGGTTTGACTGTATACACATAGGGTGGCGGTTTATAGAGGGGCGGCTTAAAGAGGTTTGACTGTATATGAAAATAGTCTCCTCTCATACCTAAACAACTATAATATTCTTTACTCTAATAGCCTTGAGATACTTTATTGCTGCACTGCAAGTAATACCACTTGAAGCATCTTACAGTAGGATTTTCTGGAAATCCCAGAAAATGACTACCTGCCATAAAACAATAAGTGCCATGCCCTTTAAATAGCCTCATGGTGTTTACATTTATATTTTGTCATTTTTTGTATACAGATCAGTAAAAATGAAAGAAAAAATGAACAAATAAGAAATATTATCTACAATATTTTATAATTTTTTAAAATTTATAGCTAGGTCATCATAAGAAATATTCAAGTTTTATTTCAAAAATATGATTTATTTCATGCCAAATACAGAATTATTTTCATATAATAGACTAATAAATTGAAAAAAGTGATGATGAAAACCAATTTACACTAAGAGGATCCATTCAAAACAACTTACATAATACGTGTTGAAACTTAAAATCTGCTTATACTTTATTAATTATTTATTATAATTAATACTCGTATTTTCAATTTTTTTTTATACTTCATATTTGAAACAGTATATGAACTGAGAACTACCTGTGTATAAACCTAATTAACTTGCCAAATTAACCATTGAAACACAAAATTCCATTCTGTTTCAAAGGTTAAATTTGGCAAGTTAATTAGGCTTATTTGGATTAAATTCCCTTGAGGTTTGTATTGTATAATGTTTGTACCTGTGTATATTTATTTATTAAAAATTTATTAGTGTATGTATGTATGTATATATATATATTATTTATTTAACACAATATATTTTTATTTTTTTATAAAATCTTATTAGTAAATATAAAATTATATAATTCTCATTTTTATATAATTAATGGTTTCTATTCTTTTCTTAAGAAATAATGCCCAAAGGATTGCATCTATGGAATCGCAACAAATAACATTTGCTTTTGAGCAAGAATGAAGCATTAGATGAGAGAATAGTGCACAAGAACTTGTTACCCAAGAGTCCTTAGTAAATTGACAGCATATGTACAATCACAGTATGTACTGACTAAGGACATCTTATACTTGGGACACAACATTGGGTATCCTGTTCTCCTGGCATTGTTGGTACCTTATATATATATCGATGGATAATACAACCACCGTCACGGAAACGCAGCATGAATTTTTGTTTCAGTAGGTTTGCTGGAGGTTTCTAAAGCCAGGAAGTTAGCACTACTTACTTTATCACGTTACGTGACAAGTCCATCAATCTGTATACTATGTACAAAGCTTGTGTATTGATATTTTAATTTCTTTGTACTCTATGGAAATGCTGCATCTCAAAAATACTTTCTTCTGTGTAAAGGATGTATTTTCTATATATTAATTATGACAATAATGTGGAGTAAAAACAAAGTACTTCTTTTTCTGTACATTTTTTAGATGCTTTACTTGGAATGGCTATTCAATATGCCAACCCTTCCCCTCATTGTGAAATTTTTAATTTGAACTTAAATCTTCAAATTTTTGTTTTTGACTGCTGCTAAAAATCAACCTGAGATGTTTATAATGGAAGAATGGAAATCACCAACTGCTTATGTGAAATAACCACCAAAAAAGAAAAAAACATTTTTTGAAAAAAAATGAAAAATACACATTAACAGTTATTAGTTATGTGGTATATCTGTAGCAATAGCTCGGAGGCTATTAAAGATTGTAAGATAAATGTTTTCCCCTTTATCAGTATGCCACGTTTTTACATCAGACTGTGGTATATCAGTTTATCTTTCACAGATTTAATTGTAATTTAGCTTAAAATAATAATTTGTTATGTTCGATCATTATTCTTCTCCAAAGTGTCAGAGCAATTATTTATCAGATTTTTTAAATGAGTTTTTCTAAAATATAATTGAAAACTTTTGGATTAAAGAAAATTCTTTAATCCAAATATATGTACAGCATACACAAATATTTTTGTTATCATCAGTGCCAATATGCCTTAATTTCAAACAAAAATCTATTGACAAACTACTAAATGTTTTTGTTCAGGGGAAAAGAAATTGATTCTTAAGAAATAAATATTTGCACTTTGTTGTTTATTGCTCATCAACAATAAACACTTCTATACCATCATTATGACTCTTATTTGCATGTTGTTTAATGATTTTATCAATAGATCATTCTGTTTACAATAAATAAAATTTATAATCAAACAAATAATTTGAAATCCATAATTACATAAAAGTTAAGAGATTTTAAAAGTGAGTTTCTTATGCACTGATGGCATATTTCAGAAAATTAACTCAATAATTTTAGTAAACAAAAAAAAAGATTTGAAAATTTTATAATAAGATTATATACATTAATTCTATTAAGATGTATAAAATACAATTACTTTAACACAAAAAATAAGAACAGAATTTTCTCTAATTTAATTCCATAACTCATAGCATAAACCAAACAATAGATTAAGGAAGAAAATATAAGATGAAAGTATAGAGCGAAAAAATTGTATTAATAAACCTATTGTTAAGATATTGGGTCTTTTTTAATTTTAACATCATTTTGTTTTTCTACAGTGCTAGTCAAATGTCCATAACTAATTTATAAATGAGAACTATTAACTGATTAGTTGGTAGAAATTATCATCATTATTATCAATAATAATACTAAATAAAGTTTATTGAACTTTGTTTAGTAAAGTATTTTCAGTTATGCCTAAATTAAAAATTTAGATTGTTTTTCTTCATGAAGGCAATTTATATATATACATTAGATTTTTAAGGAGGAACAAAATTGATTTGAGTAATTAATTGTATTGTAGCAAATGGAGAACACTGAACATTTATTGAAATTTATAATTATTTATCTTTTTAATTAATTTATTTAATAATTTAATATATTAAATGTAAAAAAAATTAATGTTTTATAATCAAATTATCTGGTTTTTTGAGCATTCAGTTAAATATTGCTAACTACAGCATGATCAATGTTATTAATGCTATTTTTTTTCTTTCACCTTAAAATTTTGCTCAGAATCCACTATTTCATTTATACTCTGAGTCAGGGAAACACCCTATACCAGTATTTTCCAAACTGTGGGGCACGCCTCATTAGGAGAGGTGCGAGTCTATTGCAAAGGTGCATGCATTTGAATTTATCTCAAAAACATCATTATTGAGATAAATTCAAATTGGTGTAAAAAAATGAATCATTTAACAAGTTATAAATACAGTACATATATCCATGTGTCCAGAAACTTTCTGCTGTAGCTGTTTTAAAGACAAAATATCAATCTCTAGTGATTGAAAAAGAATTGCAAGTAGCGATATCTTCCATGACACCCGATTTGAGAGGATTTGTGCTGAAAAACAAGCCACTCATCGCATTAAATATTATGTTGTATTAAACATGTATTCTATTATTTTTTTTTTTTTTTGTTGTATTAAAATTATTACACCATTATAATTATATATTTTTATGTATAGAAACTTTATTTATATAAAATATGGTATATTGTTTTGTAGTTGTTTTGTATAAAATTAGACTGTTATGAAAATGAGGGGCGTACCAATTTTTTATGAAAAAGGGGGTGCAGGCACAAAAAGTTTTGAAACCACTCTCCTATACAGTTGCTCCCAAAAATTTTACACATCCTACAAAATATTTGTAATTTTTTGAATAAAATGAAAAACAAATAACTTAACAAAAATTTATCCTACAGTTTTCTCCTCAGAATGGGAAATAAAGCATTATTTCAAAATAATCCATTTTAATTTGCAGAAAATATTACAAAATAAAAAATAATGCACAAATCAAAAGACCCTTGGAACTAATAACATGTTGATGAACCTTTTGCAGCAATGACTGCTTTAAGACAATTTGGATAGTCCACAATAAGCTTTTCACATATGTCAATAAGAATTTTAGATCAATCTTCAATGCAGGATTGTTCCAATTCACTCAGATTTATGATATCTGTTGTGTATATTGTTGTGTATTTTCAGGTTATGCAAAAATTCTCTATTGGATTTAAGATCCAGTCTTTGACTGTGCTATTCCAGAACATTGGCTAAAAAAGAACAAAATCATTCTTTTGTAGATTTTGATGAATGTTTGGGATCATTATTAGACTGAAACAACCAATTGTGTCATGTTATATAGGTCAAATCTTCAGTCCCATGTACTAAAAGCAACCCCATAGCAAAATATTCCTGTTACCATGTTTCACAGGTTGTGGTGGTGGTGGTTTTTTTCTCTACAAATCCTCATTCTTCTTTCTCCAAACATAACAGAAGTCTGTTTTTTGTTTCATCACTCCATTACATTTTGCTCCAGAAATAATGTGGGGCCAGGGTATATTTAAATTTTAAATTAAATTAAAATTTTTCCTGACACCAGGTGTGACAATTGATCGCGCTCACACCAAATGTGAGATTTTGGAGAATTTTGGCTGAATTGAACTTAAATTTAGGCGCGTGGTTAAGTGGAGCTCGGAGTCCAAAGGATTAGAAGCCCATTGGAATGAAAACACACCTTTCCTTTGTAAAAATTAACAATAATAAAAATTTATTAAACTAAAAATGACAATAGGAATAATAATACATGAATTACATATATTTTTGTTTATTTTTACAGAAGAAAAAGGAAGCGAAACTGTCTGAACAAACTAACAAATTTCTAACTTAGTCATACAATGTAAGTTCTCTGCAAACAGGGAGGGATTCTACATCTGATCCACAAACATACCTGAAGAGAGACTTTTTTGATCTTCTGTTCTTCCTTCTTTAGATTTTAAATTTTTCTTAAAATGTAGTTAATCCAGAAGTGAAGCGATAGTTACGAGCAAGTGGAAAAAGCCAAGGCGAGAGAGAAAGTGCAAATTGAAACTGCTTGTTTGTCTGTTTCTCCCTGGGGTCATTTTCTTGGTCCACCCAATCACATCAGTGGGGGGAGAGGTTCAAATTCACTTGTGACCTTATTTGGTCAAGCGGTACCACCTCTCTTCCACTGGGATTGGCAGGTGGACCTTCCTGACAAAATGGTTTATTATATTATATTTTCCAGGTTGTTTGACTGACAGTTGCAGCTGTCTGTAATTAGATCTTTATTTCTTCTCTCCAGGGGAATGTTTATGGGTGTGTTTGCCAAGGTTTAACATTCTTTATTTTCCCCCCTAACCTAAGGGTCATTTAAGGTTAAATTTTTCCCAATTGAATTTGTTAGTTTACACTTAAAATTTGATTATTAAATTTAAAAATTCAAAGTAATATATATATAATATTGACAAATTAGCATAAAAAAATTAGTCATCCAGTAATTGGAACTTCAGTTTAGTTCACCTGCGGTCAAAGTTCTAGCTGTATAACACGTGTACATTTATTATTGTAGATGGCTGTTTAATTAATTGATGTCTTAAAGTTATAAAAATAAATTGAACTGTAGAAAAAATTTTACTTGGTCTGGGCTTAACAATAATAATAATCATCATCATGCTGTTTGGCAAACCTCGATTGTCCTTATGATATTTGTGAAAGAATGACTTCTTCCTTCGCCTATGACCAGTTACACTATTGTCAAGCAGCACATGGCTTATGCTTGACTCAGACATATCAGTTCCAGTTTTGGAAAATTTAGTCTTAATATCTCTGGCAATCAATTTAGAGTTAATATTTATTACTGTCTCAATTTTCCTTCATGAATATGATGAAAGCATCTTCCTCCTCCCACATGTTAGAAGAGTTTAACAGTACCATAAGTCTTGTACTTTTTGATAATTGACACAATGGTTGAAACTAGAATTATCATCTGTTTGGAGATCTTGTAACCATTTCCAGTTTTATGAATGTTGACAATTTTGTTTCTGAAATCTTCAATGAGCTTTTTACCTTTCCCATGCTGACTATTACTATACATTGAATACAACCACTTTTATACCTCTTTGTTAATTATAGAATCTTCCTGAGAACTTTTAGTATACTGGTTACATAAAAATTTACAAATTTTTTGCATTCTGTGGATGATACCATTTTTAATTGAAAAGATATGAATACTTTTGATTTATGTATTATTTTTTGTTTGGTTATATTTACTGCAAATTAAAATGGATTATTTTGAAATAATGTTTTTATTTCCCATTCTGAAGAATGAACTTTGTAGTATAAATTTTTGTTGAGTGATTTGTTTTTCGAATTATTCAAAAAAAAAAAAAATACAAATGTTTTGTTGTGTGTGTGAAATTTTAAAGGCAACTGCATAATAATAATAAAATACAATGCATTTTTACAAGGATTATACAGTTTTAAAATTTTATATTTTGAAAAATATAGTAAATGAATCTAGATTTTAATTTTTGAAAAATTGAAATATGAAAATATATGGAAAAAGTTGAACAAAAAAACAATAATTTGTCTTGGAAAAGTTTTTTTTTAAATTGAAAAACACTTGTGAATGATGTTATTAAAGGGATTAATTTAAAATCAAGCACTATATGGAGGAATTTTAAAACATTCTTTTTTGAAATATTTTGACCCATCCTAGAGTTTTCTTTCAATAAAATTCTCAAATTTAGGACTTGAAGACTCGGATGGATGAAAAGAGTATTGTACCATAAATTTGAAATTTTGATTTTAATTTATCTAGTAGGATTAATATACTAATTAGAGCGCACAGGCATAATTTAAGAAAAATTGATAGATTAAAAAGATATTAAAAGTAAATATTTTATTATGATAGGTTAATATAATTTTGGATTTAAAGTTTGCTATTGTCACAATTTAATTTGAATGGAAATCACAAATCAGATGTTTTAAGAATAATCATTTCAATAATAATAATTATGAAGAATATTTGTTGAAAGCTTTTTGTAATGATGTACAAATCGCATTTTAATCAGAATTTGTTATTCAACGATTTCCTAAATATGTATAAAAAAATTACAGTGATACCTCGGATCGTCTCGGTTCACAATTCCCTACTACAGTGATACCTCGGATCACGAACGTCTCGGTTCACAAACAAATCACGAACACCATTTGCGAACAAATTTTGCTTCGCTTTACGAACGATGCTTTTTTTTTTATATTTTATTACAAAGAATACAGTGATACCTCGGATCACGAGCTCACGGTCTACGAACACATTTGTGAACAATTTTGCTTCGCTTTACGAACGATGCTTCGGTTCACGAACACACACGCACGGAATGCATGGAACGCACGTAACCTGCAACACACAAAACCCTGCGCACAGCCTCGCCCTCAGCAGTAATCCAGTTCGCCCAGCTCACATGGGTACAGTAGAGTCCCAACAAGTGTTGATATTTTAGTTTTTTCTTTATTTAATTAAATTTATCCCTTATTATAGCTTTCTTCTAATATTACTGTTATATTTATTTCCTTTCTGTATTATTTCCACACAAAGCCATAACATGTTAAAAATTTTTTTTCTAGGATAAAAAACTTGTTATTTGGATTTACATTAATTGCAATGGGAAAAATTGATTCGGATTACGAACTTTTCGGATCACGAACAGAGTCAAGGAACGGATTGTGTTCGTGAACCGAGGTATCACTGTATAGGTTAGGTTAACTATGACTCTATTGTTAAGATGCGATATTCATCAGTACTAACAAGGGGAGGTTCAGACATTCGGGTCACCGATTTTTTTGAAATTTTGCATACTTGTAGTAGTCCCCTAGGACAATATAATGTGTGAGCAATAAAGTGCACTACTCAAGCATTGTCGAGAAAATCGCACGAGAAGTTTCGTATTGAGTTCATATATTCTAAAATTTAA
>AYEL01079998.1:0-51554 GCA_000484575.1 Olivierus martensii | reverse complement strand
ATGAAGGGAAGGCTTTAAAAATAGTGGGAACAGCTCCATCTCTTAAATAAACTCTACAGGTAGACATTCTGTAAAAACAATCTTCTGTAAAATGTTCCGAACACAATCGGCTATATTTGGATGGTTTCCAATCTTTCCTTCTGATTTGCTTAATCCATTCATTTCTTCATTCGTCATCAAGTGGAAACCTAGCACATATACGATAAAAATTACCGATCCACAATACCATCTAATAAATACTTAATAAACACTAATTAAAAATATTTACCTATGAAAAGTTATTCCTGGAATCTTCTTTGATGAACGATTTGTGCATCCAAACGCTACACATCCCATTTTTAGTCAAATGAAGAAAAAAAAAATTATTTAGACTACTTAAACTGTATACAGCTCACTGAATGGTGTTGTCCAATATCCCAGAATTCCAAGCGTCAGTGGCTTCAGCTTTGGAACGACAGGGCATCTCTATGTATTCCTAACTCTATGTATTATGTATTATCACAGCACCCTCTGCAGATTTTGTCTTTTTGTAGAATTACAGTTTCACTGTATTCTTTAATTTTTAAATTATTAATAACAACAAATAATTTGGACTGTCATTCTTTAATTTTTAAATTATTAATAACAATAAATAATTTTGGCTGTCGCAGACATCCGAAAATTAGAATTTTCTAACGATACCATATTTATAGAAATCGGTACAATGGTTCGTTCGAAAAAGGGATATCAGCCAGCCACGTTTGATTATTAATTTATATGATGATGATTGAAAAAATTCTCTTTTGAAAAAATAAATTGGTTATCATGAAATTAATAGTTTTGATAGATATTACATAAATAATTATAAAAAATACCATAAAAAATATAACAAATGAATGATCTATAAATTATTAATATAATTAAATAATTACAGGTAGTACCCATCTTTACGTGCTACCTTATTCCTAGAGTGAGCCCATTAAGTAAGAACTCTTAAAGCAATAATTGATTTCCAATAGACATAAGGTTAAAATCAGGAGTTCCATTCTTAGGCCAGTCGCAAACTATAGTCTATTTCAAGATAACCAATATTTAAAACAAATAAAAAAATATAAATAACTATATTTATATAAAACAATGTCAGAGAAAAATAATAATAATAAAATAAATAAATAAAAATAAAAAAAATTGTCAATGCTAAAAATTGAACCAGCGATCATGCAATTATAAAAGTAAATCTTCAACCACTACGCTACTGAGGCATCCGAAAATTAATTAAATTTTAGAATATATGAACTCAATACGAAACTTCTCGTGCGATTTTCTCGACAATGCTTGAGTAGTGCACTTTATTGCTCACACATTATATTGTCCTAGGGGACTACTACAAGTATGCGCAATTTCAAAAAAATCGGTGACCCGAATGTCTGAACCTCCCCTTGTAAGAGAAATCGCAAATTTTGATAAAAGGTTTGACTGATATTTATTCTGTATTTATTAAAATATGAATGATATATTTATGTAAACAGGATATAATAATGAAGTTCCGACGATTAATTCTCAATTAAGTCGTCCATGCAGATTTATTCACGAATTTTCATATAATTTTTATTTAGCCAAAAATGGAGTTTTATATCATCAGTGGGTGGTCGGTTAACGAACACTTTTTTGAAAGATTTTTTATGTTCACAGAACAAACTGTGGGACCCGCGGACTGACCGAATGACAGATCAGCCAGATGGCTGCGTGGTAAAGCTGTGGCTTACCATTCTGGAAGATCCGGGGATCCCACTCCTCCAATTTTTTGGAGGGATCTAGGCCCGGACCATTGAAACCCATCCTTCAATCTTCCGGTTGACTCCATCCTGGTGTTGGTCAGGATGGCGGCTCTATAAGCGGCCGCCTCCAGATAAAAATATTCCATGAGGATATTTCGGCTTAACTAACCTAACGGAATTACAAGCTTAGGCCTTGCGCGTTCGTAGACTTATTGGTAAGGATGGAAGAACAGTAGTTTTTCCCGATAAAATGAACTCGGAGACAACTTAAAACAAATCAAAGATTTATTAAAGAAAGTACAAATCAAAGATTTATTAAAGAAGATAATATGGGTAAGGATGGAAGAACAGTAGTTTTTCCTGATTAAAATGAACCATATGGGTAAGGATGGAAGAACAGTAATTTTTCCCGATTAAAATGAATTTGAGTTTAAAGATGGAACAACAGCAGTTTTTCCTGATTAAAATGAACCTTATGGGTAAGGATGGAAGAACAATAGTTTTTCCTGATTAAAATGAACTCAGAGACAACGTAAAACAAATCAAAGATTTATTAAAGAAGGTAAGAGAGATTTTACAATCATCAAAGATTTATTAAGAAGGTAAGAGAGGGATTTTATAATATTTTAGATCAAAGATTTATTAAAGAAGGTAGAGAGAGATTTTACAATTTTTTTGGTGCTTGAATGGCACCCATACCAGGTTAAGGTCAATAGGCTTGGAGATCTCTACCATGACAATGCTATTAATCACTTCCGAAAAATCCTAAAGGAATCAGTATTTTTCGGAAGTGGTTAGGAAGGAGAGAGAAGCAATCGATATTGGGTAGATTATAATCCTGAAGAAGAGAGAAAAGCAATCGACATTGGACAGATTTTTTATTATCCTGAAGGAGAGAGAAAAGCAATCAATATTGGTCAGATTCTTTATCAGAGAGAAAAGCAATCGATATTGGGCAGGTTCTTTATCGGAAAATAAACCTATATAGATGAAAATGCAAGACTATGTATGTATATATTATTGTTATTACATAAAATGAAAATTCATGACTATGTATGTATATATTATTGTTATTACATATAAATAAATATAGTAAGAAATTAAATAATTTATTTATTTATTTATTTTTTTGTCTCCGGAACGAATTAATCAAATTCCCATAACATCCTATGGTAAATCGATGATCGGATAACGAACATTTTCTTGGAACGGATTATGTTCGTTAACCGATCACCCACTTATTGCTAATATTTATTTTAATTTTATTTTTTAAAAAGGGGATAGAAGAGCTTATTCAGAGATATTACCCTAATAAAAAAGAAAAGAGGAGATAAGAATTAGAAAAGGTTAGGATAGGAAGAGAGTTCTGTCATGAGGAGTGTGACAGCCACTACAGGAAGTTAGAGTTAGAGGGAGAACAACCGAACCCTATGAGACCCCATGCATACCCGCATGTGCAAAAAAAAAAACAGTATACCGAATAATTAAAAGAATCATTACAATAAAAAACAGATGTAAAGATGACAATATAACAAAATGGTGGAACAAAACTTGTGGCTAAGCACATTTGTCTGTCTTGCCTTCAGCTTACACAATGTGGAATGCTGACACTTTGGAAGAAAGTCCTGTTGCTCCCATGGCAGCAAAAACACAGTACTGGGAAAAGTCAATAATACAGCTATTAAAACGAAACATCCAGAGCTTTGGTGCTTTCCAGATAATCCCAAAGTGCTTGGAATAAAATTGAGTTTTCAATAAAGTACTTGAGTGGACAAGGCCAGTTGTATCCCTCCAATAAAGTGGTCTTCTGTAACTTGTCCTGTTGATCTTTGAACATTTTACAATAAAAAATATAATGATTAACATTTTGTTCAGACAAGTTATCACACCCGCAAGTATTTTCGCGTTTAATACCAAACCTAAAGAGAGAACTATTCAAATTACCATGGCCTGTTAGGACCTGAGTGAGTTTATAGCTAATGGAGAAGTGATTGTTTTTAGAGAATTTTATAATGTCCGGAATAAAACTGAAGGCCTGCCTCCCTGTACTGTCTGCTTCTCATTCGTTCTGCCAGTTTTCATAGATTTTATCTTTAATCTTATCCTTGATAAATCCAATTGGAATTCTATTATATACTATATTCTGGTCCATATTGGCTGCTTTTTTAGTCAGTAGATCAGCCTTTCGTTGCCCTCGATTCCCGAGTGGCCCTTGATCCAAAAGAATTCAACCAGAGTGTTATTGTTCACTTCAAAGATTTTATCTTTGATTTCCTCTGCCAGTAGCAAAGTACTTTGTCGCTGCATTAAGATGTAGATTGCAGTCTTACTATCCGTAATAACGTACAATGTTCTACTAGGAAAGTTCTGCAAGCTGTAAAGAATTCCCCTTATAAATGGAAAACAAAGCTCAGCCTAGACTATCGAGCAGTGTGAATTCATTTTGAAGCTGCCTTGATACACAATTTTCTTTTTGTCAGTAATGTAGATTCACGCACCAGTTCCATTTTCAGTTTTTGAACCATCAGTGAATATCCAAAGTCCCTGCTCATCCTTAGGTGTTCCAATCTGAAAGTCAATAACCGCATTAACATCTGGATGTCTCATCTTTTTGTCAGTCAAACGATATCATTATCTTCTATCTCGAATTCATTAATGAATTCATTTGTTGTTTTATTCTCTGTTTCTGACAATTTTTGTTTTTTCCACAATAGATTTTATCCGTAAATGTATGGGAGTAAGATTAGCAATCACCAATAAGGCAGAGGTGGGAGCCGTGCGGTAATATTTACATATTGCAGCCTGTCTTTGGGCTGAAAGTTTATTTTTAACGAATTTTTTATCAATAACCTTGCTCCAGACTGGAGCGGAGCAAGTCAAAATTGGCTCAACTGCTGCAGAATAGATGATCTTAACAGTTTGGTTATGAGTACCCCAGAATTTATTCGCAATACTTTTAAAGACATTCATAACAGTAATAGCCTTATTATAAGAATAATGGATATGTTCCTTCCAGGTGAGTTTCTGATCCATGTAAACCCCCAAATATTTGATTTTCCTCACGTAAGGGATTCTTTGATTATTGATTTTGACACAACTGTTTTTGCAATGGTCCTTTCTTTCCAATGACCATGCAATTACATTTATTAATATTTATAGGTTGTTTCACTTCCTCGCTCCATATACTTATTATAGACGTTGCATTATTACTGATATTTTGTAACTTATCTCTGTTTTGGTGCGTCAGCACGAGTACCGTTTCATCAGCGAATCCTTGTAACATCGCACCTTCAGGCAACTCTTTATTTTTAATAAGGAGGCTATTAAAGAGAATATTCCACAGCGTGGAGCCCGAACAGGACCCCTGTGGGCACCCTCTATCACTGTTAAAAGTCATTTCGCAACTTTCCGTAATCACTTTCATCTTACGGTTTATAAAGTAGCTTTTTAGTAATTTAAAGAAATTGTACAGTTTTCATTTTTAAGCGTAGCCAGGATGAACGGTCGCCATGCATGATCAAACGCGCCTTTAAAATCTATGCAAATCATTGCAGAGTGTTTATTATTATTCTATGCTTTCTCTATGAAGTTAACTAAATTATTAATGGCAGTAACGGTATTTTTACCTTTCCTGAAACCAAACTGTTTCTCGTTATAAAAGTTTTTGCTTTCCAGGAACCAATTGATTCGCTCTATCATAAGTTTGTCTAACACTTTCCCGAGAATGGGAATAAGACTGATAGCTCTATAGTTAGTAGGATTGTCGTTATCGTGGTCATTTTTACTAATAAGTTTAATTGAGGAAGTTTTCCATTCTTTAGGAAAGTATCCTTTAGCCACACAAATGTTTTACATCAGAACAAATGCCAACGGGATGGCCTTGAAGGTTTCCTTAATCATAGCTGCCGTTATTTTATCATGCCCTGGAGACTTTTTATTGTTTAAGTTATTAACTACTCTTTGAATTTCTTTAAATGTGAAGTTCTTGTCGTTCATGCTGTTTGGATCTTCAAAAGAAAGTTTCCTTATTTCCCTTTGTTTATCCGTGTCCATCGTTTCATCATCCTTAGAGAACAATTGTTTGATAATTTCTTTGACAGTTTCTTCAACCGTTTCTGTGGAGCCACCATCCTGAGTACTAACGCTCGAAGGTAAGGCTGCTCTCTTATATTTCTTATGCACAATATAGTACGGTTTGTCCTAAGGCTTCCTTCCGCAGACTTCTGTGCAAAACTTTCACGTTTCTGTTCTACTTCTCATTATCAGGGTTTTATAGTTATTAAATTCTCTAATGTATTCAATTCTTCGCTCCTGTTTTCTGTTAAAATCCTGTTCTTTTCAAAATCTCTTTCTCTTCTCTAGAACTAGTTTCCTCTTCTTAGATAATTCTCCATTCCACCATGGGACCTTGTTTTTCGTTGTTTCTTTATTTATAGTTGTGGCTTTGTAAGCTGAAAGAATATTCTTAATAAAGTTTTCTCTTATCTTGTCATTGTCAGTTTCAGTTTTTATTTCCGGGTTCGTTCAGTGAAAGCAGATCCAATAGAAAGAATTCGACCGGTCGTAGAACGTTGCTTCATATTCACTGAACGTTAGGTGGCAGAACAGATTAGTACAACATCTGTTAACATTTTTCGAACATTTGTTTACCTATCGAGTAATGCCGACGTAGAGAAACATGCCAATGCTGGCTTCCGTTGAACTGCATATTCATAAATTATTGAGATGATTTAAAAACGTATATTTTAAAATCACATGGCAAAATTTAACGAAAAATTTTTATTTACAAATCGCGTATGAATACAGTGTTTCCTTTGGTGTTCGGCTGTCAGGTTATCTTGAGACAGACTATAGTCGATGGTATCGACTGCGATCTGACGTCAGATACAATTTCTCTAGTCACGTGACCATTTCATAAGACGTCGCTGGATAAGATCTTTGAGGAGGTTGTTAAATCGAGGTCACTTATGACGTTGTTTTCATAGCCAATCAGCATTTCTCGAACATCTGTTTACATTTTTGCGAACATTTGTTTACCTATCGAATAATGCCAACGTACAGAGAAGACATGCCAATGCTAACTTCCATTGAACTGTATAGATAATGTTAATTTTTTTCCTATATAAATTTTATTATTGTATTATTTAAATTTTTGCTTCAATTTATATCATTAAATGAATAAAATTCGATTTAAAATCGCACATTAAATGTAAAAATGAAAAAAAAAATTGGTTTAAAATCTCAAATTTATTTAATAAATATAGATCATCTAACAAACATAATAATTCATCCTACTTGAAATCACTAGTATAAATCACATCCTACTTGAAATCACAAGAATTTTTCTTCCTATATAAATTTTATTATTGTATTATTTAAATTTTTGATTCAAATCACATGATTAAATGTAAAAATAAAAAAATTGGTTTAAAATCTCAAATTTATTTAATAAATGTAGATGATCTGACAAACACATAATAATTCAGCCTACTATTACTATACTTGAAATCAACTACTTTTAGTGCTTTTAAATATAAAAATGAAAAAATTTGGTTTAAAATCTCAAATTTATTTAATAAATATAGATGATCTGACAAACATATAATAATTCATCCTACTATTACTGAACTTGAAACCAACTACGTTTAGTGCTTTAATTGATTTCGTCTGACAAATTACAACAATATCCAAATACGCATGCTCAACTTTCCAAAGTTTACACTGTGCATGTCTCATTGCACCAAATATCTAACGTGTTTGATATTATGGCTTGTTTGCACTTTGATTAGTGCGAGTGCAGGTGATTATTGATTAGTGATTATTACAAGTTTTTAGTGCATATGTGTAGTGCGAGTAGTGTCCAACACTGTTTAACTGTTTCGATTAGTAAGTAAATCAATTAACTGTTGGACGTCGAACAAGCAACAACTTTAAAAATGGACGAACAATCGCGTTTGCAAATGCAGGAAGTAATGAAAGAAATATTAAACACAGTGGTGTCGGAAATAGCTTTTAAAGCGTCGTATAATAATTTGAACCACTTCATTTTGGGAACATATATCTCATCCGTTCCAGCTCCAGATCTTAAACCTCTTGCGAATATATAGA
The DNA here is from genome assembly GCA_000484575.1 of Olivierus martensii. Taxonomy (NCBI): domain Eukaryota; kingdom Metazoa; phylum Arthropoda; class Arachnida; order Scorpiones; family Buthidae; genus Olivierus; species Olivierus martensii. The sequence continues at coordinate 43,689 of AYEL01079998.1, read as the reverse complement.
TCTCAAATTTCTTATTTTGTTGTAGGGTTCTATATTTCCAAAACCCGGAATGTTCATAGTTTCACTTATTTTTAGAAGTGCCGCTTCTCGGGCTCCTTTATTTTTGTATTTCGGTTCTTTACAATTATAAAGACATTCATGTTTTAAATATTCTTGCACAGATTTATAGGTTTGATCTTCGTTCCACTTTGCCATTATTAAACAAAAGAGATACTACATACAAATAACGTCCATTTGCAAAGTGCTAAACACTGAACTAAACAACAAAAACATGTCCAAACCTGTTTAGTGGTGGGCATGCTGCGAGTGAAGGTGAAGGCGGGGGGCGCGGAGTGCAGCTACTCGCAAAAAAATAGAACACTCTCCTAATCTCTCTACTTCACTAATCACTAATCATTTGCACTAATCAGTTATGGTCCAAACATGTTTAGTACTAATCACTAATCACCTGCATTAATCACTCGCACTAATCAAAGTGCAAACCAGCCTTTAGGAAAGGTGCTTGCTCCGCCTCTTTTTTGTTGGAGGTGATGATGTCACTGCAACAAGTATGCAATGACAAGTCGTGCATACGATTTTGGTGCGATGTTGAATGCAACCGGATTGCTGCAATATCGACTAGTTTGCGGCTGGCCTTAGCAGTATAATTTGATTGCAATAAAATTAAGTAAAAGTCAACAAAATCAATAGTATATGATTAAACAAATGATTTATTTATCTAAATAAATGAAAAATGTAGTCTTTAAAATCAAGCAAATTATAATAATAATGAAATCATTTGTCGTATTAATAATTAAAGAATTTTTATTCTTCATTATTATTAGCAATTGTACTATATTTTATAGGTGTATATGTAAATTTAAATGCTTTATAAATGTTCAGAATTTATTTATTGTAATTACTGTTCATATTTCTGATACTCGACATTTGAAAAACTCATAAATTTGGGAACTTGTAAATTGAGAACTACCTGTATATTATAATGTATAGATTAATTTATATTTAAGAATAATCAGATTTGTTCTAAGCAAATATACGCAATCCTGTTTTTATATGAATTTTTTTTACACAGTTTTGATTTAATATGAATTAGAAAAAAATTTTATTCTCTTTTTATTTGATTTGTCTTGATTTAACATGGTCAGTCCAAATTCTAAGAATATTTTTTTCATACTACAGTGAATGCAGTGTTTGCATCACATTATTTACTTCCATGTTATTGTTTTTGGTTCCAATTAGAAAAGAAATTTCTGGGGAATTCTTCTAATTATAATTATAACTTCAATAGGAAATTTGCTTTATCTACATTTTGAATTTGGTGAAAGTATCTTTTTGATGTTTAATAGTATCAAACACGATCCTAATGAGGAACAAGCAGGAAAGTTTCGACATAATCTGAAATCACTAATGGTGTTTTATAGAGAATTATATAATGGCCTAGCCAAAATGCGAATACAATGATTAATAACTGAATTCATTCTTAAAACCATTGAAACATTGGCATCACAGGAGATTAGTGCTAATTTTGTGCAAGAGATCACAGAAAGAATTTCACCAATAGAGCAAGAAGACGATGACCAAGATTTTTCTAGTGATAGCAACGATATTGCTGTCTTATGCGAACTATGCATTTATTGTCAGAAAGTGATAACGAATAAAATCTTGTTATTTGTAACTCATATTATTTTGCCCAATTTTTGTGTTTATGAATTAGTAACATGTTATTTTTTTTTCAAATGATGATTTACTTTATATAATACGTTTTTTATGTACATGTGCAATCTTTATGAAATGAAAAATGCAAGTACATAAGATTCTAACATGATTTTTCATATTGTTTATTGTATTATTTTTGCCGTTTTTTTATGTCTGGAACTAGTTTTCTATTTTTGCATACATACAATATATTTTTTAACATGAATTGTTTTTACATATATTCTTTGAGAACATATCTATATCTAAAAACAGAATTGAGTATAACTTTTTTTCAAATATTCCAATAACAAAACATATATTCATAATTAATAGTAATTTTAGATTTGAAATGTTTTAAATGCCTAATAATAATACATTACAATTAACAATTAATAAAAAATCATTCAGTATCATTAGATATCAACTGCATTGTGTTTCATCTATTGTTAACTTTGATTCATTTTCCAATATATAAAATAACTTTTTCTACAATAGATTGAATTTTTTATAGAATATTTAAAATCATAGTAATGCTCTTGATAATGGATTATTTTCTCATATTTTTCCTATTAGTTCAAGTTAAATTTCTGTCTAGCAGTTGTTCCCAATGTTGAAGATTTTTACAGCAGGAACAACAATTATTATGGTTAACTTGTTGCAATTTCAAAGATACTGTGTACTGTACAGTTTTATAAATTGAAGATTCACAGTCATTGATATATGATTAAAAGTGCAATTGGTAACTCGATTATATTAAAAAATGACGTGAAAAAAATGTGTTTAATTTGAAAAAGAGCACAGCTTTCATTACTAATTGATTTTGTCAAATTTTATTTATTTATTTAATTAATTAATTATAACTAGTTAATTAGCAGGAATTATTATACTCACAGATAAATTGTTTTAATAAAATTCAAAGTAACACTTTTGGAATTTCCAGTTTATTTGTGAGTAATCAGAAACAATTTATCTGTGAGTATAATAATTCCTGCTAATTGGCTAGTTATAATTAATTAATTAAATCAGTAAATAAATAAAATATTTATTTCAAATAGCCCCATTATTGCTTTTTTTCACATTTATATAATCTTATTAAAAGTATTGAAATGTCACCAGCAAATGCTGGATGGAAATCTAATTATCAGTTAAGGTTCCTTTTTGCAAATTTATATCTTTCAATAATAATTATTCATTTTAACATATTTAGAATTAAAACACTGAGAATAAAATAGAATTTGAATATAGGAAAACTGTTAAAATAAAAATTATTTTGAACTATCACACACACGTGTGTGTGTGTGTGTGTGTGTGTGTGTGTGTGTGTGTGTGTGTGTGCGCGCGCACGCGCGCGCGCGCTTTATGCTTCCATCAATTGTAGCAAAATTTCCATTGGTGTGTGTGTGTGTGTGTGTGTGTGTGTGTGTGTGTGTGTGTGTGTGTGTGTGTGTGTGTGTGTGTGTGTGTGTGTGTGTGTGTGTGTGTAATTTATTTAATTAAATCTACTGTTCAAATTGATATATACAGTATAACCTATATAAGATGACAATCACCTCCTGTTCCAATCACAACTGGTCGATTTATACAAGTTAATATAATACAGCATGTTTAAATGAAACAAAATGATTACACTTTAATAAAAACAAAACGTATGTTTTCATTACAATTCATAATAGTTTATCAGTTTATTCAAAAACACAACATATTTAATTATTATGGAAAAAACTATCAGTAGAGCTTTGTTGCATCTCATATTTATTTTTATAATTTCTATTGTTGTTTAATTGAGACAACAATTTTTCATTATTTTTTATTGTTGATACCCATTTTTTAATCTTTCAACATGTTTCTTGCAGGATGTCATTCACTTAAAGTTGTGATTTCGTTGTTCCTCCATTTAGTCAGAATTTCTTTTTGAGACAATATTTTGTGGATTTTTTTCCCCCAACATTAGATTTTTCTGCTAGTACTTGTTCAGAAAGAACTTTCTTTCTGACTTCAATCATTTTTATTCGTGGTTCTAAATTCAAAGCATTAACTTTCCATTTAGCTGTGTTTCAACATCCAAAGTACAGTGATTGCATCATATGTGTATGAGATTACATTTGATTAATACGCTTGCAGAGAACACAAACATCCAGATCCAGTGGTTGGTTGTTTTCAGTTTCCCTATTTTCCTTATATCACTTCTCCATAGACCTTCAAGTTATGATTTTAACATTTTTTATGCAAAATTTAATTATCATATCATATAGATACAAATCTAAGGAACGTGCATATTAAAAAGATATCGCATTAAAATAGAAATGATGCCATGATTTTGTCATTCAGCTCTCTACATTATTCTAATCGTATGAATCATGGGGAAAAATTCCCAAAGTACAATTTTTTTCAATTGCAGTTGTTTGGCTTAAATGAAATTTAAATTTAACAGAAAATGGCACTGATATAAGCAATAAAGATAGTCAATTAGTAGTAATGTTAAAAAAAAATATAGTCATCATAAATGATTTCACTTTGTTTTGTCTATAAAAATGATGGTCATGGTCTTACGAAGGGTCATGTCAGATAGCATTATTTCTATGGGAAAAATTTGATCCCCATAAAATTGTGGTCGTCACATCGGTGGTCTTCTTATACAAGTGGTCATGAAGTCAGTTTTCACTGTAAGTGTGTGTGTGCGTGTGTGTGTGTGTGTGTGTGTGTCAACTCAGGATGGAGTTGTTTTGATTATCCTATTATAGGTTGAAAATGACTGACAATAATAATGATTTTAGTAGTAGTAATAGACAGTAGGAGGAGCATAGTAAAATCATCTGGAATTGAATCTGGTCCAAGTGTAAACTTGTTTGGAATTGAATCCACCTCCAAATGATAATTGTTTTATTACATTTTTTTATAAAACAAAAAAGTATTTTTAACCAATATGCTGTGAAAATAGGCAAGTTTAGAATATTGTAAGGGTAATTGTAGCATTGGATTATCTTAAGTCGAATGATTGCAAGTAGAGGAGCATCTGTATATAAAAAAAAGAAAACAAGTATATGAACTATCAAATGCTTTATTAAAGTATTTTTGGGTCATTTGCCCATCATCAATAGTGTATAAGATGATAACTAAAGTTTGATATACTAATTGTAGAAATAAACAGGAGGAACTACCATAGAAACAATTAATATAAAAAGTAAAATTTTTTTCCTGTTTAAATAATTTGGAAAACATATAGATTTGTAGCAATGAAATATTACTTTAAACCAGCAGTATTTCATTGCTATAAATCCAAATATTTTCCAAATTTTTTAAACAGGAAAAGAATTTTACTTTTTATGTTAATGGTTGGGCACACCATCAGTTTTTAGGAGAGATTTTATCATGTTTTTTATTAAAAATCGAATATTAAGATTGTGTTGAAATATTCATTAGTTAAAATTCTAATCATTGTACTGTATTATTTTAAAAAATAATGGTTATCATAGATTTTGAATTTTATTATAATAACTTTTATTTATTAAACTGTCATTATTTTCATTTTTAATAACCTTTTATGAAAAATATTCAGTGTTTCTAAAATTTTTCTCACTTTGTTTTGACTTCACCTAAATTCCCTCAGCATACCTGAGGATGTTTTTTGAGGTATTCATTTCTTTCATTATGGATATGTGAATGACTATTGATTTTTTTCTTTTTCATGCATTCACAAGATGATCAGCATAGGATTAAACCCTACAACTTGTTTTAAAACACTATTAATTTTATAGAAATAATACAAGATTCTAAACTTTCTTACTAGTAAAGTAAACAGTTAACTCAGAAACTTTTTATAGTGAAAAACTTCTTACTTTAGATATTAAATAAAAGCAAATAATAAGCCAAATAAGTAAGATAAATCGTTTATTCAAAAACGTTTTCGGCTATCCGCCTATAGCAACTATACCACCTATACCAACTATATAAATGAACCTGATAATACATGTATTACAACTGAGGCAGGCTACGTGGATAGCTGAAAATGTTTTTGAACAAACGCTTTATCTTACTTATTTGGCTTATTGTTTGCTTTTATCAGAAACTTTTATTATGAATCACTATATTGTTATATTTTCTTGTCTTTTATTTATGATAATAAAAATAAAAGTTGTTTTACCATATACAAATTCATATCTTTATAATATATTTCAGTACATATGATTTGATAAAAGATTTTTGAAAAAATTGATTATTAACAAAAAATTTATAATAAATAGAAAAGTGGTCAGACACACAATATTGAGCTGAGCATTTTCATGCACTTTTCATGTATTTTTTAAATTAAATTTTTTTAGTTCTTTCAATTAAAAATTTATTATTTAACATGAAAATTTTGAGAAATTTTCACGACCACCAACAATTTTTTTTGCACACCACTGCTCTATATAAGGAAAAAAAAAAATCACATCTCAAAAATAGATTGGACTAATTACAAGAATCAAATGTAACAGTGAATGTTTTACATTCACTGTTACATTTAAAATTAAAAATTAAAAAATGTAAATTTAATGAATTTTTATTATTTTGCATAAATAAAAGACAAGAAAATATAACAATATAGTGATTCATAATAAAAGTTTCTGATAAAAGCAAACAATAAGCCAAATAAGTAAGATAAAGCGTTTGTTCAAAAACATTTTCAGCTATCCACGTAGCCTGCCTCAGTTGTAATACATATATCGTCAGGTTCATTAAATTTATTTAATAAATGTAGATGATCTGACAAACATATAATAATTCATCCTACTATTACTCTACTTGAAATCAACTACGTTTAGTGCTTTAATTGATTTAATACACATGCTCAACTTTCCAAAGTTTACACTGCGCATGTCTCATCGCACCAAATATCTAACATGTTTGATGTTAGGAAAGTTGCTCGCTCCACCTATTTTTCTTCAGAGGTGACAATGTCACTGCAATGAGTATGCAATGACAAGTTATGCGTACGATTTTGGTACAATGTCGAATGCGATCAGATTGCTGCAATATCAACTAGTTTGCGGCCGGCCTAATGCAGTTCTTCAATGCAATTCAGAAAGACAATGTGTCAGCTGCCACATCAAATAACTACCCATCAAAAATAAGATTTTATTTACTAAATAGTTAGTGTTTAAAAAAATTAAATATAGATTGTTGTAATTATAATACTGTATACAGTAGGCCTACTGTACACTGTATATACTGTAATTATATATAAATATTGTATATATTTAATAAGATGTCTTTAAATAGAAAATACATATCAAAGCAAGGATAAAAATGTTCGGAAGAAAGGTTTGCAAGAGCCCCTACTGTACACTGTATATACTGTAATTATATATAAATATTGTATATATTTAATAAGATATCTTTAAATAGAAAATACATATCAAAGCAAGGATAAAAATGTTCAGAAGAAAGGTTTGCAAGAGTCTAACTCTATATTTCCCATAGGCACAATAGCTCGATATTTGCTAATTCAGTATTCATGAAGAATTTACAGAATGTAACTATCGCGAATAATGAGAGAAATGTGCAAATTAAATTTCGTAAAAAATATAGAAGGAACTTGTGCTATTATACTATTGATTTATGGGAGAAGTTTGATAAAAACTAAATCTGCTGTTTTTCAACAGAATTTTTTTAAAACCTTGCTAACATGTTACATTTGCCTCAACAAGGAGCAAATGTAACAGTGGCTAAGTAGGAGCCATAGATATTGTAGTATATAGAATTAGGGGGAAAATATAAAAGATTTGTTCATTTATAAAAATGGTCCAAAGTTGAACTAAATCCCTTCAAAATTGAAAGATTTATGAACTTTTAAACAAATTAAGTCAGAAGGATTGATTTTTCATTCAAGTAAGATTTTAATAAAACTAAAGGCTATGTTACATTATTTATTATAAATAAATAAATAAAATACATAATGAAAACATTCTACAAATAGCACAAAAATAAGTACCTTTATTAGATTGTCAACTACTCAAATTAGTTTAAGATTAATCAAATAAATTGGTGCAAGTTGCATAAAATGAAAATATGTAGCATTTAAAATAAATTAAATTATATAATCACATATTGTATTCACTAAATGGAATATTGAAATAGAGTAAACCTCTTCTGACAATAAAATGTTCTGGCAATATTTTTACTATGTCCTTTTCTGTAACTGTATCCAGATCCTGGACAGAAGACCACTCAAATTTAAATGTATTGTTCCATTTAAAGGCAATTCTTTTTAAATATTGTACTTCCCAATCATCTTCAATTACTCTGGTTATTTTTTCAACAAAATGTGTAATGAAATACCTTGTAATATAAGGTTTTATTCAACAAAATACAAGTACGATACACAGAGAAATCACGCAGGAGTCGTACACAAGGGAGACTACAATAATGTTGCCAGACCAAAGAGGGAACTGACCAGTGTTGTCACCACACTCTTCCTTCCCTCCCAAAAATTTTTTTTTTTTTACAAAACATTATCATTCAGATGATGTGGCTGGCGCTGTAGTCTCGAAGGACGAAGAGGGGGTTTGTCAGACTCGGAGGGAGGGCGACTAGGTGGAGTGTGTTCAGGTGCAGTTTGTTGTACGACATCACTGACACTCAGAGAGAGATCACGGGGAGGGTCTTTGAGTTCATCACAAAAAATCTTTGTGGATTCTAGTTGATTCTCTGGAGGTGGCATTGGATTGTGCTGTCTACTAGATTCCGGAGGTGTCTGGACTTGAGATGGCTCCGAAAGTGAAGGATAGTCTACCAGAGGTTCACCTCTGGGGCTAGATGATGGAGAGAAACAGTATATTTGCGCCCATGTGGGAATTTAATCTGAGCATAAAGTGAGTTGGCCTCCAGGAGTTCCACCTCTTCGACAAGTGGGTCAAATTTACTAGAACGAATTTGGGATCTATACAGGACAGAGCCCAGTGTTAACAACCAACCGGGGAGGGAAGAGCCAAAACTGCAGTGACGAGGGTGGTTGAAAAGCTTCTCGTGAGGGGTACAGTTAGTGGACGTACACAAGAGGGATCGAATAGCATGGAGAGCCTTGTCAAAGAATCTCTCCCACTGGGCAATTTCTAAGCCTTTGAATCTAGTAGCTAGGGTGACAGTTTTCCAGATAATATCATTATACCTCTCGGCTTGCCTATTACCTTGGAGGTTGTATAGAGAAGTAAAACTGGAGGCAATGCCTAAGGAGGTAAAATACGAACGTACTTCACGGGAGAGGAAAGCAGCTCCCCGATCAGAATGGACATAGGAAGGAGCACCAAACACGGAGACTAAAGTCTTTATACAACGAATAACAGTGGAGGTGCTAATATCACAGCATGGGAAGGCGAAAGGAAAAATGGGAATACTTATCGATTACAGTTAGTAGAAAGGATTCTTGGATTTAGATGGGACCAGGCCTTTAAAATTGATTCTAAGACGCTCGAATGGTGCAGTGGCTTTAATAAGATGTCCCTTTGGCTTAAAAAAAGTGAGGTTTAACTTCGGCACAGATACGACAGGAGGAAGTCACTCCTTTAATTTCTTCAAGGGAGAAAGGGAGGTTCTTTGATTTTACCCAGTGGTAAAGTCTCGTAATTCCGGGATGACAAAGAGCAACATGGAGATCAGTTAATTTAAGGGTTGTGAGGGAATCTCCACAAACTCTCGACAATGCATCAGCAATAGCATTCTTAAGGCCAGGTCTATAGATGATGTCAAATTTGAAACATGAAATTTCGAGATGCCACCGCATAATTTTATCATTCTTGATCTTGTTGTTATGTTTCATGTGAAACATGAAAGCTACAGACTTCTAATCGTAATCAACGTGAAGGGGCACCCCTCCAGGAAATGTCTTCATTTTTTTAAAGCTTCAATGATGGCATATGCCTCCTTCTCGATGCTAGAATGACATCGTTTGTTGTTATTGAATGGATGAGAGAAGAAAGCTACAAGTTTTCCTTTTTGTGATAAGACCACTCCTATAGCGGAGTTGGAAGCATCTGTTTCCACAGTAAACGGACAGGTGTCAGAAATAGGGGTTAGAGCTGACTCCGAAATTTCTTTCTTTAAAGATTTGTATGTTTCATGTGAAACATGAAAGCTACAGACTTCTAATCGTAATCAACGTGAAGGGGCGCCCCTCCAGGAAATGTCTTCATTTTTTTAAAGCTTCGATGATGGCATATGCCTCCTTCTCAATGCTAGAATGACATCGTTTGCTGTTATTGAATGGATGAGAGAAGAAAGCTACAGGTTTTCCTTTTTGTGATAAGACCACTCCTATAGCGGAGTTGGAAGCATCTGTTTCCACAGTAAACGGACAGGTGTCAGAAATAGGGGTTAGAGCTGACTCCGAAATTTCTTTCTTTAAAGATTTGAATGACTCGACGACTTCCAGAGGTAAGGGAAATGAATTACAGTTAGATAGAGGCTTGATTTTTCTGCTAAATTCCCGAATCCAGCATGAATAATGAGCCAGCATACCAACAGTACAGTGCAGGGCAGCTGAGTTACTAGGGACAGGTATATTTAGAAGTGGTTGAAGACGGTCGGGGTTGGGGTGGATACTACCATCCTCAATAAGATATCCTAAAATTCGAATAGAGTAGTGGGAAAAGGAACACTTTTCTCTATTAATGGTGTGTCTGTACTTATTGACAATTTCAAGGAAACAGTTTAAGTTTATGTCATGCTAAACTTGATTTCTATCACAAACGGGCACATCATCCAGATAGGCAAAGGTGTCTTTAAGTCCTTCAATCTCAATTAGCGTTGTGATGGATTGCTGGAATTCAGCGACTCCGTTAGTCAAACTGAAGCTTATCATGTGAAACTGCCAAAGTTTCCTGCAAGCTTCAAAAGCCGTATAGAGTTTGTCCTCCTCCAGAATAGGTATTTGGTGATAAGCTTGCTTAAGATCTATAGAGCTGAACACTTTATATTGAGAGATAGATTGGACCAGGTCATCTATTCTGGGCAGGGAAAAGCATCCAAACTGGTAAATCGGTTGATAGTTCTAGAATAATCAATTACCATCTGTTTACTACGAGTCCCACTTATGACCAAAGCCTGCATTCTCCAGGGAGAGGAGCTCTCCTTGATAACTCCTTCCTTCCTTAATCTTTCAACTTCCTTTTGGATAAAATCTGCATCAGTTCTTGAGTGACGAATCGATTTGGTACGATAGGTTTAACATTGTTGCTCAAATGGATAAAAAGATGAGTGGGAGGCATGTGACAAATAGCCACAGAACACACGTATGAGGATTCATATGGCACTCCAAAAGCGAAAGTAACTTCGGAGTGTAGTGATAGAATATCGTGGCCGATAATGATGTCAGCGCACAGTTCCAGGAGAGTCAGTAGGGTAGCCTCAAGATAAACTAAATCTCCCACCTTTAAACGTACCATGCATTTGTCCTTAATGGAAGATTTCAAAGAGGAAGAGGCCATTGACACCTGCCCAGAAACAGGAGATATGTGGAGGCTATTTTTCTGGGCAAAAGTAAGGTCTACGAAACTCTTGGAGCTTTCAATATCAACGAGCGCCCGGGAAGGGACAGAATTGATGGATATCTCCACTATAAACCTGTAGAGATCGACAGCACTTGAACGTGTTGCACAGAGGCAGCCGAAGTAGCCCTAGATTCGGGATTCACGAGGTTTCTCATTCTGCAGACCCTCCTGAAATGGCCTTTCTTCTGACACCTATTACAGAACTCATTTTTGGTAGGGCATTTCGTTCTTGCATGAGTGGGGTACCCGCAATAGAGGCATTTCTTTACAGCAATGACGGCGGTAGCCGGGTTAGATTGTCTATAACGTCAGAGCACTCAAGATCCTCAAATGGAATTGTGGAGTTTCAGTGAGTAGAGGCAGAGTTAACGGAGATTTGAGGAGGCATATAGGATTCGGATTAAACATGAGTGGCTTCTAGCGTGAGGGCTAGTTTCAGTGCTTCGTCTAAGCTCAGAGTAAATTTCTCAAGTAGTCATTGATGGATGAAGGCCGACGATAAATCTGAGATGAAAGCGTCACGGATGTATTCAGGTTTGTAAATCTCAGTCGATACTGCCATAAAATTACAGTCTTTGCTCAAAGACCTTAGAGACTGGACGAATTGGTCTATGGTCTCACCTTGTTTCTGGCAATGAGTGGCTATTGCAATGTCTGGTGTAGACTTCGTTAACAGGTTTTTTGAAAAGTGAGCATAAAGTTAGGATAGTGTCATATACATGCCTAAAACACAATTTATATGAAATTATTTTTTAAGACTGCTGTTGTTGAAGATGTTATCAATACATTTGTCCCATAAGAAAGTGTCTTTGGGGCATTTATAACATGTTTCTTCCGGATAAATGTAATAGACTTCATTACAATTTATTCAACAAAATACAAGTATGGTACAGAGAACTCACGCAGGAGTCGTACACGAGGGAGACTATAATAATGTTGCCAGACAAAAGAGGGAACTGACCAGTGTTGCCATCACAAAATGCTTACTAAGTTTTTTGGAAGAATATTTTACCAAAATCCATTTGTTATTACCCAGATCTCTATTCATTTTGTTTTCTTCTTGGATTTTCTTTTCCATTTCATCTTCAAGACTTTCTAAAAAATCTTGATCATTATCCAAGTTATCATACTCTACTCCATCTTCCTCTTTTTCTTCCTTACTACAGTCTCTTTCTTTATGCCATTTTGGCTTTGTCTTGTTTACTTTTCTTAAACTTAACTCTTTCTAGCATGTCACCCTTAGTCAATACCTCTGATTCATTGCTTACTCTCTTTTGCTTTATTTTCTCTGGGTTGGGAGTTTGCTTAATCATTTCCAACAGCAAATTTTCAAATGTTTTGTTGGCTGTTGTTTCAAAACTATAGCTGCAGGAGTAATGCCTATTACATTTACCCCGAAGAAACATGTTATAAATGCCCCAAAGACACTTTCTTATGAGCAATTGTAATATCTTCAATAACAGCAGTCTTAAAAAATAATTTCATATAAATTGTGTTTTAGGCATGTATTTAAACCCAAATGAGCAATTATAAAGATATACTTACTTGTAAAAATGTTTACAGATCGCAAAAACAAACACTTTTAAACAAGCCGCTAATTTGTTTTGGACATATATGAATTATTCCATTTTCTTCACACTGTTTTATTAAATGATTCAGTTCCAATTTAAATGATTAAATTGGAACTGAAGAGGGCTGTTAAGCCGAAATGCATTTTCTGTGATAGCCGTGCAATTCATTTTTTCTTTTTAAAGAATTAAATGTAAAAAATTTTAAAATACAAATAAATTTTTGGATTTTAAAGAAATGTTATTTTAAATTGTGGAACGGTCATTGATAGTAGTAATAAAACAGTGTGAAGAAAATGGAATAATTGATATATGTCCAAAACAAATTAGCAGTAAAGCAAAACACTGTCTATTAAAAATAATTTGTTATACTTTAAACAAGATTCCAATTACAAATTGCAATGTAACATAAAACTACACATACTGTCACTAGATAGCAAGTTAAGTATGGGGCAGAATTTGAACATTAGTTTTACCATTTATATTATGCATGTCCTGCCATCTTTCAAACAAGGTTTATATTAAAATGCATGTTGTTACATTTACCCCACCTCATCTTATATATTTTGTGGTCATATATCCATATAAAAAACTGCATTTCAAGAATGAATATCCTTCTTCATTTTTACATAGAAAATTTCATTTTTTTTAAATATTATTAAAATGGAGGTTGTAAAAACTGATGGCTGTCTGTTGATAAAGTTAAAGTTAAGTTGATGGTTCATTAAAGTTAAGTTAACACTGATAAAGTTAAGTTGTGGTTCATTTTATAATAGGAGATGGAACATTAAAATTTTAAATTTAGATTTTCCCAATACTTATTGGATTTTATATTGACTATGGTATATGAGATGTATTTTTATGCATTTATTTTAGATTTCAATATTGTATCATTGAAATTTTTACATAAAATTTAATGAATTTTATGTCAATAGCTATCCTATCTATTAAACACTAAAAGCACTTGTCTGGGATCCCAATCTTGAAACATTCCTGATGATGCAATATAGTATTTAGTATGTGAAAACAAGGTCATTTTATGAATTTTTCATCAAAAATGAAAAAAGGATACAATGCACTAGAATTCTTTGATGTATTGAGTTTATTAGGCACTGAAAATTTTATTAAAAAATCATATTTTCTTATTAACACAAAAGTTTACTGATTCAAATATCAAATTTTTACAGATTAATTTTTTGTTTTCTTATTTCATAAATTAAACATTGTCATCTTGTTAATTTGTTTAATATTATAACTAAGAATCGGTCCCAAAAATTCATATTTTTGACAATCCCAGATGTTAATCTAATATTCTCTGATGTGTTGTACTCTTAATAATGTTATTTATTAAAAGTCTTATTTTCAAAATGCATTTATAATAATGCATTCTTACAATGCACCATGAAATTTTAGCAAGAAAGAGCCACATGTTTTATGGAGAGTATAAATCTATATTTATACTCTCTATTATGTTAATATATGATATGAGTAGTCCCAGAAATAGTTCAGCTGTACTAATATCACAATATAGATTACCATATGTTTTATTTTTTCATTATAAAATTTCAGATTTTAGTATCAATAGAGAAAGATTTCTATGAAACAAGGTACAAGCATATAAATTTTGATACTAATTTTAATTCTTTTATACTTATCTATTTAAAGAAACATTTCCATGATCATCTCTTTAAGACTTTTTTAAAACTTATTTTAAAATAAGTTTGAATTTCAAAGAAATTATATATGATAGATAGACAATATTGTATTGACAATAATATCTCCTGAGAAGTGGCTTCATTTTTATTTTAATGGAATGAACATATGAGTGACTTTTCTTCAATAAACATACAGAGTCCCAAATTTATAATGGTCTGATTTATGCTGATCTGTACTTACAATGGAAATTATTTGTGATGAAAAACCAAACTTACAATAATGAAATAAAATCTCAACAAGGTTATTGGATCTTCAAAATAAAATTATAATGTGCAGTTTTTTTTTAAAGATCCTAAAAGCTTTTTGAGATATTGGTTTATCATCATTAAAGACCTAGTTATCCATTTAGTTCCTATTTTCAATGGTTATCATTAATGACTTTAGAATAATGGTGATCAGTTGACAAGGTGGCTTACTGTCCACCATTATTAACATGAATCTTCAAGATGGAAGCATGTTATATTTCTATCTGAATATTCATGTTTAATTTTGGGTCTCAGACATCCAGATTTTTTTCAGGAAAGGTCTTGATCTGGCCCATTAAACCCATTCTTCATCTTACTGCCAACCAACTATTACCATAGATATGGGCAGTCTGTAGTGAGCATTGGAATGCCCTGCCACTTCGTATCCAGTAAGAAGGAAAGCTATGTATAATTCAATAGAAAAAAGGGCAACGAGGCATATCTTCAATGTTTCTTTATTAAAAATAAAATATTGGACAAAGTTCTCTAACTGAATATTTAATATTTCAGAAATGACTCACATTTATCAATATCTATAGCTCATGAAAATAATAGGAAATCAGATTCAACAATTTTTACAGCCAAAGTAACATTCCAAAAGCAGTAATTATTTGATCCTTTATACTCTATTAATTAAACTTCTTAAGCAAACCAGACTCTAACATTTAACTTATATAAAACCAGCTAAAATTTTAATTTTTTTATTAGAGTTATATATGATTTTAATAGTTTTCATTATCAACTAGATTAGCTATGTAGAAATGTGTCAGATTTCCATCCCAACAGCTCAGATTAAATCCAGATCCCCTGCCTCAGAAAATTTTCTTGATGAATCCAACTTCAGCATCAATCCTTCTATAAAATCCTGTTGAATATAACAAATGTGAGCAGTTTGTAATTGGGCTTGGAATAGATTCCATTACTTAGTAATCAATCAATAATTGGGAAATGCATTAAAAAATAATTGCTTATTTTTGCTACAAACTTGAGCATACAAATATAACTTATACAATCCATTTTTGTTTTTATTTAGAATTTTCTTTGCTTTCCATCTAGATCAATGGTTGCCAAAGTGATCAGTACTGACCTCCGTGGTCTATATTGACTCTCAAGGGGTCGATGAGAGTTGAAGGATTGTTAGGGAGTCGGTGAAAATAAATAGGTCTTTAGAAGGATTTTTTTAGGAATCTTAATATTCAATAGAAAATAATAATGTAAAATTTCGTCAATAATTGTTGTTAAAAACATCAAGCCACTCTTCAAATTAAAAATAAATTTTGTTTGGTATAAAAATGTCCTATTGCTTGATTAATTGTAAATGTTTTTTAAAATACAGTTTATTATACATTACTGTAATTATTACTATTCAAAAAGCTTTCATAAAATAGATTTAAAAAGTATTTAATATTAAAACTTTCATTGAGGAGTCTCCAGATTTTTATGACATCATCAAAGAGGTTGTTGAGATAAAAAGTTTGGAAGTCCCTGATCTAGATAGTATTGGCAGGCATAACATGTGTGTTTAAACTTTATATACTAAACCAACCTCAAGGGAATTTTAATCCAAATAATCCTAATTAATCTTGCCATATTTAATCCCTTGATTCTATAATGGAATTTTAATAATAATTGCTATTATTATTACATTATTAAAATTCCGTTATAGAATCAAGGGATTAAATATGGCAAGATTAATTAGGATATAACATATCTGTTTTTCTTATTTTAAAGGATAAACAGCATTTATTCAGCATTACTGTATTTTATCAGTTCTGATAGTTGAGGAGAATCTAACCTTCATTTATAGCACTGTGCCTATGATACATCATATTCTGAGATGACAAATTCAAACTACAACCAAATATTTTGAATTTATTCTTGTAGTAGTTGGAGAACTTCTACACAATATTATTAGTGTAATTAGAAAAAAAGAACATTTTTAAAGAATTATGAAATTATTACTGTCATTTTAAATTGCAGTCTATAGGATCATACAACTGTAATTATATATTACAAGTTCATGAATATAATGATATTCATGATTGTAATTAAAGATTAAATTAAAAATTATATTTTTACTTTTCAGAATTTTGTATTTTTTTATTTATTTATTTATTTGATTTAAGATGTTATTTGTGTATTTTTTATGAAATCAAAAATATTAAATATTAGCAAAAATACCAATATTGTATGGATATTTGTGACACAAAATTTTTTCCCATTTATGTACAAACATGAAACTTCTGATACTTTTTAAATTGTAAAGAATATGAAATTGGAAGAAACTATCAAATAACAATAATAATAAACAAAATATTTTTGCATGACTTCTTATGAAGTGCAATTGTTGTTTCAATTTTAAATTTGACAAAAATCAATAACATTTTTAAATTGATAAAAGATTTTAGGACAATATCTCATTATACAGTCAAACCTCAGTTCATGAACTTAATTCGTTCCTGAAGGTCATTCGTAAACTGAAACTACCAGTATTTTCCCCATAGGAATTAATGTAAAATGATTAATCCATTCCTGGACCCCAGATGATTGCGTATTTAAACTTTCATAGCTGTACTTTGTGGACAAGTTCTTAACATAAAATCAATGGAAACCATTAAATCTATCAAAAAAAAAAAGATAAATACAAT
The DNA here is from genome assembly GCA_000484575.1 of Olivierus martensii. Classification (NCBI taxonomy): domain Eukaryota; kingdom Metazoa; phylum Arthropoda; class Arachnida; order Scorpiones; family Buthidae; genus Olivierus; species Olivierus martensii. The sequence continues at coordinate 26,293 of AYEL01079998.1, read as the reverse complement.
ACTAAGTAGATCAAATATAGACAAAAACTTAATTTAGTTTTACCATACTTGTATGGAGGAAAGTTAGCATAAATGGAAGTTGGTGAGGAAGTGAATTATTATTATTTGAAAAATGATTCTTTTTCTTTTTTCTATCTGTTGGCTCTGCTTTGGAATCACTAGGCCTCTGTCTCACTAAAAATTTGTTCAGCATGATTTGTTTGTCTAGGTTTTAAAATGTTTCTAAAGTGACACATGGCATTATCATTGAAAATGTTTATGTTGCCAGCTTGCATGTTTCTAACTCAAGACACAGTATGTCATCTGAGACGCTTTGTGTTCAGAAAATTTGTTTGTAAACTGAATTGTTTGTGATCCAAGGCATTCGTAAACCGAGTTTTGACTGTATATAGAAAATTCCTGACTTATGTAAGTTGATCATTTTGTGAAATTGTATGTAAGTCAGCATATGTATGTCAGAGCATATATTATACAGTACTAGTCTGTCACAAAGATGTAACATTAAAAATAGTTAAAGAATAATCACATAAGTCAGTTGGATGGCTATATGGTAAAGCAGTCATTTATCATCTTGGAGACTAGATTCAATTCCAAGTCCCGCACTTCCAGTTTTTCAGGAAGAGTCTTGGTCCAGGCCCAGCTCATTAACTAAAACTAAACTAATAAGTATATAAAATGCAAATATAAGGCCATACTTCCTTTATGATGTTTCCTAACATGACAGTTTAAAAAAAAAACAGCCCTCCTGAAAACTGGAGGTATGAGACCCAGAATTGAACCTGGATTCTCCAAGATAGTAATAGAATGCTTTAACACACAGCTATCCAGATGAGTGTTTGTAGGCCTAGCACTATTGTGTACTAATGAATGATAGCTTTTATATGCATTAGTAAATGAAAAAGGCTGTGATTTGCTTTACAACAAAATTCACTTTATAACAGTGGTCTGAAACATAATCACTATAATATAGTGAGATATGTGAAGATGGATCTCGACTTACAACAGCAATCCAATTTGTAAATTTTGTGATTGATCAATGCAATTCCATGGGTTCAAGTCCTTGACCCAATGGTCTGATATATGGAAAGCATTTTTTTTTTGTGTCTGGTTCTTATAGTTTTGTATTTTTTGTTTTTTAAGATAATATATAATGTTATAGTAAATATTATTAGTGAAAAGTTCATCCATTTATTAAAATATTTCTTCTAGGTAAGTTGTGAACAGTTTCATTGAGACGCTGTCTCCCTGATGAATTCCTTGTTATGGCTATTGCTTCCTCCTAGGTGATATAAAACTAGTTCTATGTATCAATGGTCTATTTCCTGGTATCTGTATGCTGTTAATATTGCTCCTGTGGATACTGAATTAAATTTCTCCTAGTCTACAAATGCAATATAGAGTGAAATGTGGTATTCTTAGCATTTCTTTCTCAATTGTTGTTGATAGTATAAGATCCATTGTCAAATAGCCTTTTTGGAATCCAGTTTGTTTTCTTGGTTGGTTTGAATCCAATATCTGTTCCAATCAGGTCCGGATTAAGACCCTTAGATGACCTAAGCACTAACTAATTTTGGTGCCCCCTTACACTTGTAATTCAAAATATATAAAATGTACTTACATTTTAATAGATTAAACAGCCAGAGCTGTGTACACTGTTGGAATAGTCATTAAACAACTTTGAGATTGTGTGTACACTGTTGGAATAGTCATTAAACAACTATGAGATTGTTTGAGACTTTGAAAGCAAGAATGAAGTTATGAATGCACCTGCAATTAATACCAGTGACAGTTGGCAACTAAACTAAGAACTTCTTAATGAGTAGAACCTGTCACTTGCACTGTTTCAAATGCATCTAGACTTGTTCAAAATTTGTATAGCTTCCAATCTGCGAGTACAGTGTACTTTATTTTGCAGGATAAACATGATGACACAAGAGAAAACACTTTATAAACAGAATTTATTCATTTTTCATTAAATTTTGAAAATGACTATAAATTTAATTAATTTAATAATTTAAATGAAAAATTTCTGTGGTGCCCTCTCTTCCCTTGATGCTCTAAGCACGTGCTTATAGGTTAATCCAGCACTGGTTCCAATCTTCTTGTGAGGATGTTTGTGAATATTTTGTGTATTGTCAATAGTTTTTCAGATCCCTTTATCTTTTTGTATTTTGGCACTATGACCTCAATTTTCCAGCTGTCTTGTATCTGTCCTGTTCATATGCAACCAAGAATATCCTGACAAATTTCTTGTATACTAATATTCCGCCTTCATTAGGTATTCAATGTTAATGTTGTCTTCTCCTGGGGCTTTTCTGCACTTCATTTCTTAACTGCTTTTTCTACTCTTTGCAAAAGTACTGTTGAGATATCTTCTGTTTTCTGATTTTGTCTCAATTGTTCTCTTTGTTTATATAATTCTTCGTAGAATGTTGCTGTTTTTTCCATTATATTATTTCTGTCTGTGATGTACTCTTTATTATCTTCTTTGATTGGAGTTAGTCAGTGTTTGTCAGTCATTATGACCTCCTTTGCTATTTAGAGGCTATTGCTATTCTCAGTGGATGTTTGAATTCTTTCTATATTGAATCTTCACATATCTTCTCTGATTTTCATTCGTATTACTTTGCATATTATTCTATATTCTATTCAGTCAATAGAGGATTTGGTTTTCATTTTCCTCCTTTTTTGATTAGCTCTTATGTTTTGGAATATATTTTCTCTTGAGATCTTGATTAAATTCCTATGGTCTCTCATATTTTTTCCAATGGTTGCCATTGTTTCATTGTATGTATTTTGTAAGTCACTTTCTTCTTCTGTAAATTACTTGGAATCTGTTTTACAACTTTAAGCTATATTTTTCTTTCTTAATCTGTAGTTGTTCCATGTTAATCTTTTATCTTCTGTATTATGTTAGCTGTCTTCTTTCATATTAGCTATCCAGCTTGACTTTAGCAACTAGTTGGTAGCCACTACTGGTGTTCAACTGGTTGTGAATAGAAACATGTTTAATTGTATAATTCTAGTTTGCCAGGTTGAAGTTAATTTCATTCTTTATTTGTTCATTTGGGCTAATCCAGTCCATTTTCATTGCAATTTTTTATTGAAGAAGGTTTCATTATTTTCACATTGTTGTGATTCACACTTCTATCAGTCTACTGTTCTCTTATGTTGGGTATCTATGCCATATTTTCCTTTACATTCTTTATTCCATTATCTTGTGCTGACTTTTGCATTGAAATCATTTATGTTGATTGTGAAATGAACTGGGTTGGTATTCAATTCTTTGTTGATATCCTCATATAGGGCTTATACTTCTTCATCCTCACTGCTAGTGGTGGGTATACATATTTATATTACTTTCATCTGATATTTCTTGGAAATCCTCATTATGATTTTGTCCTACTCACTTGTCAGTTGAATTTCTGCTGAATCTGGTGATATGTGAGATGTCCTTATGGATTAGGAATCCTATTTTTCTATTGATGTTGATCTCATTCTTTTGGTGGTTGAAGATATGTCCACTTTGAAATTCCATGACGTTATAGACTAGCTCAAAATAGGTAGAAGATGAATGTTTAATTGCAAAAATGCAACATGGCTAGAGTGCTTTTAACTTTAAAAAGTCAACATCAGTAGATACATAACATGGAACAAAAGAGAACAGAATGATAAATGGAATTTAAAATTTAAAAATATGCAGTTCTTTAACATTATAATGGCATTATCATGACAACAGTAATTTGATATAAACTTTAGTAAGATTAATTAATTATTCATAAAACTGAAGTGTGTATAGTATATAACATAGTTACATTAAAATCAAAGTAATAAAACAATTATTATAATAAATATTATTAAAACAAAGCTTATTAATTATTAAAATTAAAATTATAAAATTGTAAGCTATTAAAGTTCATGCAAGTGAGTCCAAACTCAGTAGTTATTCTGTACTGCCAATCATCATGGTGTAAGGATAAGTTTAGGGATGCACTCATTGATCACAAATTCAATATTAACGTACCTGGTTATTTGAAAAGCTTCAATCAGTTTGAGTTCTTCTGCAGATTGCACATTGATGAAACTTGTGCTTGATTTTCATTAGATGTCTATTATGTTTCATAAAACCTTTTAGCTAAGACATCAACCAAGATCCCATTCTTTATGTCTCTTTTTTTTCTGTTATTCTTTGATTGAAGCTTCTCATAGTACTACCAACATATATTTCTTTTTCCTATCAAGTTCAGTGTTATGTACCAAGATAAGATATATCCTAATCATCAATGGAGGGGCAGTCTATTTTTATTGCAACTGGCACATCATTTTTTTAGTTGAAAGCACTTTAGTTATGTATATGCTTTTTCAATTAAATATTCAACTTCCACTTATCTTGAGCTAATCTATCCTTTACATTGTATTCTAAAAGTAGATTATATCCAATTTATTTAAGTTCCATGAAGTTTACTCCTTTTTTTCTTATTTCATTAAGTCCAATGATGTGCCATTTGATCTCTGCTTCATTTTCCAATTCTTGTAGGTAATCTTCTGTTGAAAGAGATCTTATATTATATATAACCAAGATCAGTAATCAAAGACAGCTAGTCCCTATCCAGATATTCTTAGCACCATTTGCATCTTTCATATTCCAACTGCTCTGCTGGTGACTGAGAAGCTTCTTTTCTTATGTTGTACATCATGGAATCATTTGGAAGGGTTATAGATCATTACCTCCCCATGCTGGTCTAATACAGGTTGGAAAGGAAGAGTGGTGGTATCCAAATGAGGTTAGTCTTACCACACACTAATCCGCAATACTCTGATAGTTGCTTATTGTCTCATTGTTGGTCCAGTACTGCTTATTGATATTTATAGCTAACTACTATGGCTATTCCTGTATTATCACCTTGGAGACCATACTTAATTATCATCACCAAATTCTTAATAAATTGCAATACAGTAGGTCCCAACTTATGTGATTTCAAGATATGTGGATGCATAAATCTCTTTATTTTTGTTGAATTTTCATAAAGCATGAATGAAATATCCATTAAACAATTTATTTTATTGTAAAAATTTTACTTATGACCTTAAATTTTATTAAAGTATGATCATAAATTTCATTTGGTTTGCTAATGTGCATATTTGTATATATCAAGTTTAAGTATTGTTTGACTTAGTTTTAAACTCATTTGAAAATTATTTTTGATGAATTAATTGCATGAGTTATGGACCTATTATATGGCAGTTTGGCAAATAATTGTGCAATATAAAGCAATTTATCAGCATTTTATTTTTCAAATAATCTAAATTTTCAAATATTCCCTTGATGTTTGGGTTATATAAAGTTTAATTTTATTTTTCATGTAATATGAAAAATGAGAACATGAAAATATATTTCTCTCTCATTTTTAAAGCATTTTTTTAGGGAATGCAATTTCTTACTATTCAAAAAATGAATGAAAGAGTTCACAAGTTATATAAGATACAATCTTCATAATGTTATATATGCCAAATTCTATATAAATTGAATATACATATATAAATTATTACATAATCACTTAAGATAAAATTAAGAATATTATACATTGCATGTATTGTTTTTCTATAGGGCAAAAGTTTAGTTATTATAGTATGATACAAATTTATAAATTACACATATTACAATAGGATTCATGAGATATGATAACATTTGCATTGACAGTTAACTCTCAACAGTGATGTAACCAGCTTTTTTTATTGGGTGGGCCAAGGGTGGGCCACACCGATGTGAAAGAACATTCTCCTGTATGCGCTATATTAAATTGTATTTATGTAACAGAATGTTTGATGATCGGTTAAGCAATTTAGCAATTATGATCTAATTACTATTCTAAACAAAATAATGATAATATAGAAAATAATTCTGGTATAAAATTTTTATTATTTATTTTAAATATTAAAATAATATATAGCCTAAATAATGCATTTTTCCATGATGATGATTGATGATTGTAGGAAAAGGAGGCTTTAAACAGCCCTAGTACTGACCAACCAGTTATCTATTGTGCACCCCTAATATCCCATAAGAAGTTTCTTTTACTCACGAAAGACAGTATCTTCTTCAATGGAATTATAAAAAGATATTTTGGTGCAAAAAAATGCAACACTAGAAGATCGTATTTTAGCCCTAGTGGGCCTCACATTCGCACAAAATAAGGAGAGGAGTTTCATATCCTCCCTAATATCTTCTACAATTATCATTATCAGTAATCCCAATTAAGTGAAGATGCTTTCTTAGATGTCAGTGGCCTGTAAGGAGTCCCGCATTCTTCCATACATTTCTTTCTGATTTTTTGGTGCAACCACGTTATTTTTATATCTAAAACAGCAATTTTTACAAGCGTATAAAGTAAAATTACCGCCTGAATTTCCTTATTTCCATTTTTTTATTATAATATCAAGATAATTTTATTATTATGTACAGTGCAATAGTTATAAATCGTTATCAATATCGAATAATACTCGAATGTTTTAATTATCATATATTTTTTTGCACACTATTTATATGATACTATTTTGTTTTCAGAGATAAAAAAAAAACCTTTAAAATCCAGAAAACTATCATTCTCAAAAATACGATAAAATAATATATATAACATATCTTTTAATCATTCATTGAGAAATATTTAATTTTTATTTTATTTTAAAACATTATTCTTTCGACTTAAATTATTTTATTTTGATATTAATCACTCTTCTTAATTTTAAGGGCATTAATATAATGAAAATATCGATTCCATCAAAAATGGCATTCCAATTCCTAGGATATTTTCCTATTAACAAAGGTTCTATTATGAATGTGAGTAAATTTCTTTGATCTTGCTCTTATATATATATATATGAAATTTTTTAATAAATAATTATTGTTAAAATTAACATTTTATCATTAATTAAATATTAATTCATTTCAGATACTTTTCTTTTCGTCTACTCAAGGTTTCGTTCTTTACCAATTATATGAATCCAATAGAAGATATCATTACATTTCTTTGTTATAAAATAAACATTTTAAATATTTCCTTATTGTTATTTGAAAATTATGACCATTTAATGTTGAAATTTCTAGTAAATACTTAATAATATTAATAATAAATGTTTAAATTATGTCTGTATTAATATTATAATAATGTATATTGTAAAAAGTTGCATGTTGAAACACATACTATTGCTCTATCAATCCTACACAATATATGGATAAATCATTAAATAACTTATTTTTCATATTTACTTTGAGAAAATAGAAAGTAAAACGAACATTGAAAGTGAATAAAATCATTATGTACATATATAAAAATTTCATTACGTTAAATTCTCTTAAGGAATATTTAGTATTGTTTGCAGTATTCATTCAGAAAGTTTAATATTGTTAAATAAAAAATTCTAGAATATTTAAGCGTCAATGAAGAAGCTGATTTTTAAGTTTATTTTATACTTTAAAAATTTAATGAAGAATTTTTATATCTTTTATCAATTTCTGAAAATTCTTTTAAAATTCTAACAAACTAATAACGCCTTCCCCTTAAGAATATTTTTATAGTAGTAGTAGTTGTTGTATAGATAAAAGGGAGGAGCCTACATAGCCAATCGATCCAAATACTAGTTGTAATTTTTGAAAGTAGTGTCAGCTACTATCAAATACTAAAACTAATATTTGAGTAATATTGCAACTAATATTTGATTTTCTAAGTAATTAGTCAAAAAATAACAAGGTATCAGTTTCAACTGCAAAAAGATCGATTACTTTTTAACTTTTTCCGGATTTTAGGAGTCCAAATTTGGACCACAGACTGCATTATATATAAAACGAATGGTATATTCAGTGAAAGCAACTTTTTTGTTCGCTGAGCAGAACAATCCAAAATGAGAGCCTTCGTCTGCCTAAAACCAGAATATCAACAAGCCCAATCAAGTGAAGATGTCTACTAAGATGACAGTGCCCTGTAAGAACCCTATAACAATCCTAACTTCATGTTTATTCAGTGAAAGAAACGAATGGTTGACTATATGCAATTTAAAACAGATAAAGGATTATTATTTAAATATATAAAAATATGCCGGGGCACAAGGGTATTGAGGGCAATGAGTTTGCTGATGGGATTGCCAAGGAAGGGAATTCTCGCCTCTTTTTTGGTCCTGAGCCTGCCCTGGGCATTCGACCTGATGCTTTTGGGTCGGTCGTCAAGGACTGGTTTGCGGCCCAGCATCTCATTTCCTGGAGATCTATTTCTGGTTTTAGGCAGGCAATCCCATCAGCAAACTCATTGCCCTCAATACCCTTGTGCCCCGGCATATTTTTATATATTTAAATAATAATCCTTTATCTGTTTTAAATTGCATATAGTCAACCATTCGTTTTATATAAAATGCAGTCTGTGGTCCAAATTTGGACTCCTAAAATCCGGAAAATGTTAAAAAGTAATCGATCTTTTTGCAGTTGAAACTGATACCTTGTTATTTTTTGACTAATTACTTAGAAAATCAAATATTAGTTGCAATATTACTCAAATATTAGTTTTAGTATTTGATAGTAGCTGACACTACTTTCAAAAATTACAACTAGTATTTGGATCGATGAACATAGTCGACATTTTGATTTAATAGTGTATATTATAAGTTTTCCTTATATTATATATATACTGTGTAGGTTCAAATTTCTTCAGTTTACCTAAAATATAGAAAATTCTTTGATAGTAGCTGACACTACTTTCAAAAATTACAACTAGTATTTGGATCGATGAACATATTCGACATTTTGATTTAATAGTGTATATTATAAGTTTTCCTTATAATATATATATATGGTATGTAGGTTCAAATTTCTTCAGTTTACCTAAAATATAGAAAATTTTACTATCCAGAATGCTTTCTGTTACAAGCTTTCGTGATAAATTGCTTGAATTATATATACTATATATTGTAAACTTTTTATGCTATACATGTCATATATAGAATTAATCGTTACAACGATCCATGAAAATTCACTTTTATACGATTTCTATCAATTTTTACAAATAAATTTTTCTTAATTAATATTCAACAGAACTTAAATCTTTCAAATTTTGGAGATGAATTTGTTTTGAATGTTGCTAATATCCGATAATTTTTTTTTACAAGTTCTCTGATATTAATTCGATTCGATTGATTAATATTTCGTTTGATGTCAAGACAACAAAGTGTTTAATTGATCGATATATTAATCAATATTCTCTCTCTTGAAAATCGATAGCGTTTAAATGTTCAATCAGTCACCCAGGAGCATATTATTCCTTAACAGATTAATATAAAAAATATCGTTATGAAAAGAAAGATGCAGGATTAAATTTCAAGTGATTTCACTGAAGAGAATTTTCGTCCCTAATTTTTAACGTTTAACATCACTGGAAGTAGATATAACAACATCTAATGAAATGTCTCAAAATATCTTTAATATTTTGAGACATTTTTTTAAATTGTTAACATCTTTATGTTAGAATTATAAAATTCGAATTAAAAGAACTGTTTTTTGTGTGCTATGTTGTCATATTTTATAAAATTTTCATAATTTTTTTGGTTAAATTTTTTTTTTTTGTTAATAGTTATCGTTATATTGAATACAGTCTATTAGTTACTGTTTTCGCTTGCTTGTTGAATTAGTTTAACAGTTTAAAGTAATTGTTTATTTAAAAAAATTACCAAATTAACATGCGAATAAAACTTATAATACAATGAAATTGATAAAATTCATCTATAATAATTTCATCTGATATATTTTCTGAATGTATATAAAAATTTCATCAAATATATTAATTTCTTGGCTCTCTTTTGGTCTAGCAAAATTTTTCAGTCAATAAATCAAGTGTATAAGTCACTTGGTTATATCTGAGAAAGAAAATTATTTGCAAATAATCACAAAATATTATTTAAACAAGAACAATATATAAAAAGCTCAAACAATTCAAAAACCAATCAATTTTGCAAAAATTAAATTTATTATAATTTTAAATAATTTTATTGTTCTAGGAGCAGCCATATTGTGGCGCAAGCACACTTAAAATGACATTTACGTAAACAAAACAAAAAAAAATATTTCGAATTTTAATCCCTTCAGCCACTCACCAGAGAGAGAAATGATATTTAATGACGTCTATGGCATATAGGGAAGAGTATGAAACCATTTAAACAAATATTTGATCCTTAATCATTCTCCAAAAATGCTCCTTCATCCAGTAACCTGAAACAATATAGCTCTCTTAGAAAATTACGTAGCTAAAATAAGAGGATCCTAAAATTTTTCTGAGGAGTATATCTGTTGATCTACTTATTCAAGTATAGTGAAATGTAAAAAATAAGCAATTGTACAGGCTAACACGCTCAATAAGACTGCGTAACCGTTACATCGAATATATAACTTCTAATTAACGTTTCGTTTAATTAAAAATTGGAATTATTCCTGTAAGAATAATCTTTATTAGCATTGCATTATTATATTCTTTAAATTGCCATTTTAAAATGTTATATTATATTGCAATTTTAATTAACATCATGACTGATATTGATCGTATTTTTCGAAATTAATTAGTTTTAATCAAAATTTATTTACAAAATTAATCGTGATTTTAATGATTTTATCTATTCTGATGGAGAAATCGCACGATGCTTTTAATTTCTTTATTTTATTAAATTACTGTTTGATACCAACTTTTTCTTAATTAATGTGAATATTTACAGTTATCGAGTTACGAAACAAAATTAAAATTATTTGATTATAAAATTTCTCAAAGTACTAATATTGTACTAGTCCTTTCCAAGAAGAGAATTTTTTTTTTTTTCCAGAAAACTTTGGTGACACAAATTGTCAAAACATAAAAATTCTCATCATAAGACAAACTTCATTTAAGTCGAATTTTATTTACAGTTGTGAATACTGTTAATTTTTCTTTCAGATCGTCAATGATTACCTACTTATTTTACATTATTTTATAGTATAAAAGAGATGGATTATCTAACAAATTTAAATTATTTTTATAGAAAAATTATCAACATTTATAAATATTTTTCAGTAAATCATTTGTATATAATATTATATTGAAATGTTCACGAAATTATTCCGATTTTAAAGTTTATTGAAACAAATTACGAATAAATGTTTACTCCAAAACGAGCCTTCCTCGAACCATCTCAGCTGCTCAAAGACGTTAAAATGTTCACGAAATTATTCCGATTTTAAAGTTTATTGAAACAAATTACGAATAAATGTTTATTCCAAAACGAGCCTTCCTCGAACAATCTCTGCTGCTCAAAGACGTTATGTTGGCGTGCCATGAAGAGGACCCGAGTTCACGTCCTGGGTCTCGCATCTCCTGAAAAGTTTTTTCGGAATTCTGGGCCTGGCTCGGAAATCCCTGTCTGTATAAGTGCATCACATCTGTGGAAGGGGCCATCCAGCCCCCTCCACAGATGTTATGCACTTATAACCATGGTTGGAACTGCCCCCGCCCCTTAGTAAACTCCTGATTAGAAAAGGACATTAAAAGTTAAAAAAAGGCGTGATGTTGCGATGCCACTACATACGTGTATGCTCTTCCTAACTTACAATTATATAATTAATATAAGATATAAAATTAAATTATATCGTATACTGTCTTGGTATTATTGTAATTGACGGAATATACAGAGTGATTCCCATAAAGTGTGACAAATGACATTCTCTGCAACTGCATTAGATAAAAAATTCATTTATACAGAAAAATATTCATATTAAAAAGATCTTTTATCTTTTTTGTGATATCTGTAAATATACAAAATCAGAATATACTTTAAAATTTTCATAATAATGGAGGCGTTCTTCTCACCAACAGAAAATTTTTTCATTAATAAAATTCGTTGGACCGGGTCTTAGGTCATTTGCCTGTCAATTCCGCTTTTCCGTTTGTCCGGAATTCCACATAATCATTAATTTTTGAAGAATTTTTCCACCCATTCTGCAATAGGTTCGACAAGACTATCGTATTCTTTATTAGTAATGCTTTAACTTGAAATGATTCTAGAATATTAAATATGGACTGTAAAATTCAATGAAATCTGTAGAACGGAATTGGTGATAAAGGCAACAAATCGCTATTCTCTATAATTCAAGTGGACTGGATGTAGATTCAATCGCATATAATTAGATTGATCAATAGTTAGATTAAGAGCATAACATTAAGAACTTGATGAATGAGTAAACACATGTATCAGTCAGGCTATTTTACAATGAATATATATTGCTTTCAACGGGTACTACAATATACAGCAAACATTGCAAAACTTTTATGCTGAGTGCTGGATTCATATCAGGAAATTATTTTTTAATCCACTAAAGAAAAAAGTTTAAAATCATTTATTTATCAATAAAAATACCATATGAAATTCATCGAAAAATTTTCTGATATAACAAATTTATTTATTTAACAATATTAAATAGCATAATAACGTGATAATTATTTTTATATAAGATTTTAGAACATCCAACCTAAATTTGTTTCAAATCATCTTGTGATTTAAACATCTCTTAGGCAGGACGAAAATATATTGTGGACTACATTTGCTTACAGGCCTAGTTTTGGCATATAAAATTAAACTATAGATAAGAGACTAGAGGAAACCATATTGAAAATTTTGTTTCATATCTAAACCATCTGGTTGGCCCATTATATTCCAGAAAACTAAAATTGCCTATTTTTGTTTATTTATTATTTATTTTTCAGTTATTTAGCATTTGAAATCCATTGGTGTTGTGTGTCCAATTTTAACGTTGATTTAATTATCATAGATGTCACAAATAATCTTAATAGTATTCAATAACTAAATACTATTAATTTCTAGTAATAAGAGGTTAATCATCTTTGTGATGTGACTGCATTATCATTATGTCATCGTGATGTCATAAGTCTGCGGATGGCCGTGGAGTAACTCTGTGGCTTACCACCCTGGAGGATCCGGTTTCCATCTCCAGTTTTTCAGGAAGAGTCCGGTCCTGGCCTGTTGACCCATATTCTACAGCAGCGTTTCTCAAACTGTGGGTCACGACCCTAAAAGGGATCGTAAAGCGAAATATGAATTGCTATAAATCAGTGCTTCTCAAACTATGGGTTGCGACCCCCACTTCTCAAACTATGGGTCGTGATCCCAGGTCGCAAAGCGAAATGCTACTCAAACTATGGGTCGCGACCCTATTTGGGGTCGCGAAGCGAAATGCTGGATTTCACTTGGGTCGTGACCCATTTCGCTTCGCGGCCCAAAATGGGGTTTGCAAAAATTAAATTCAAACACTTGAATTTCAGTTTATATGTAATTTCACAAACGCCCAATTCAAACACTTGAATTTCAGTTTATATGTAATTTCACAAAACACCCAATATTAACTTGAATTTCAGTTTATTATGTAATTTCACAAATGCCAACATTTAACTTGACAACGTATGAATTTTCAGTGTAGTTGGTTGATTGTGTTCATCTTAGAAAATTAAATTCAAACACTTGAATTTCAGTTTTATGTAATTTCACAAATGCCCAATATTTAACGTATGACAACATGAGTTTATATGTAATTTCACAAATGCCCAATATTTAACTTATGACAACATATATCGGTGTGGTTGGTTGATTGTGTTCATCTTAATAAGTGTGTAAATGATTCACAAATGTTCAATATTTAACGTATGACAACATATGTATTTTCATTCACAAACGCCCAATATTAAACGTATGACAACATATGAATTTTCGGTGTGACTCCAATATTTAACGTATGACAACATATGAATTTTCGGTGTGGTTGGTTGGCAAACACTTGAATTTCAGTTTATATGTAATTTCACAAAACACCCAATATTAACTTGAATTTCAGTTTATTATGTAATTTCACAAATGCCAACATTTAACTTGACAACGTATGAATTTTCAGTGTAGTTGGTTGATTGTGTTCATCTTAGAAAATTAAATTCAAACACTTGAATTTCAGTTTTATGTAATTTCACAAATGCCCAATATTTAACGTATGACAACATGAGTTTATATGTAATTTCACAAATGCCCAATATTTAACTTATGACAACATATATCGGTGTGGTTGGTTGATTGTGTTCATCTTAATAAGTGTGTAAATGACTGTACTTGTATGTTTTATTTCATATTTAATACCTGGGGTCACGAAAAAGATTTGTATGTTTTATTTCATATTTAATACCTGGGATCGCGAAAAATCTCGTAATATGTTTTATTTCATATTTAATACCTGGGGTCGCGAAAAATCTCGTAATGGTGTACTTGTATGTTTTATTTCATATTTAATACCTGGGGTCACGAAAAAGATTTGTATGTTTTATTTCATATTTAATACCTGGGATCGCGAAAAATCTCGTAATATATTTCATATTTAATACTTGGGGTCGCGAAAAATCTCGCAATGAAAAATAGGGTCGATTTAGTGTGTAAATGATTTATGTACTTGTATGTTTTATTTCATAATTAATATCATTTTAATAAGTGTGTAAATGATTTATGTACTAGTATGTTTTATTTCATATTTAATACTATTTCATATTTAATATCTGGGGTCGCGATAAATCTCGTAATTAAAAATAGCGTCGCGAAAAATCTCGTAATGAAAAATGGGGTCGTGAATGAAAAAAGTTTGAGAAACGTTCGTAATGAAAAATGGGGTCGTGAATGAAAAAAGTTTGAGAAACGCTGTTCTACAGCCATCCGGTTGACCCTATCATTGCTGTTGGCTAGCTTGTGATGGGCTCAATAAGTGGCAGCAGCCATATACAGAATATCACTCATGCGATACGGCGACTTAATCAAATTAACCTAACCTAACCTATCCTGGAGAGTAAGTAATGCCATCCCTCGATATTAAAAATAATCGATACATAAATTATCGATACAAAGTGTATTTACTCAATCGATAGTTTCAAGTAACATCATTATTACTATACAGTCAGCCATCATCTTATTTCAAAGTGCTTTTAAAGAACGAAAGAGAAAAGTTACGATGGCGACAGACATTTACGACAGTTTTAATCCGACGATTTTTATGTTAAACGCTGTAGGAGCAGACATATCGATCAAACGCAAACCATATAAAACCGTCTGTATATATCTTCTGTTTGTGCTATTTTTCCTACGTATGATAACTTACGTTGCAATGGTCATTACAGATGACGACCATATCGCTATCAGATTTTGCGACGCATCCGCCATATTTGGAGAACTTTCGATTGTCATAAGAATCCAAATGCTTCTGTTGATAATATGCAACTTCGTTTTTGCTGTGGTTTGGAATTCGAAAAAATACAGAAAATTAATTGGCGTCATCATCAGATCGTGGAGAAATATCTTCAACGAACCAATTTTTAAGCCAATACGCGAACGGTTTATTAAAGTACAAAATATACTTTTCTTCCTCTGGATATTTGTAATTTCAATCGTTTGCGTGATTGTAAACTTTCAAAACGGATACGATCTTCTCGTATCTAACAATTACGAATGGAATGCCGGTCAATCTTTTTGTTTATTCTTAAACACAGTAACTTTCGGTTTTATAAGCCAAAACATACTAGCTCATGTGTTTTTTGTTATTCTGTCGTGTAAAATGCAGATATATCAATACAGTTACATCTATAAAGAATTAAAGTGTGCAAAATCGCATTGTTTTATGAACACTCTGAGGAAATGTATCCAAATGTCTAAAGAAACGATAACAGTCTCCAACATATTTATAAATAATTTATGTAGGATTATTATAATATTTGGAATAGGTTCCGAATTCACCTTAGGAGTATGTATCTTATCCGAAAACCTAGCAGTTGATAAAAGACTCTTTACTGGTATATGGTTCGTAGTTATATCTCTTATCTGTTTGTGTTATCTCTACTTCATATCGAGAGTAGCCACATCTGTAAGTACAATAATTTATTCTATTTTTTTTATCCATAATCTATCTACTATATGTATAATATTTTTAACTGTTTAACAGGCAGAAAATATTTATAATGAAGTTTATATGTTTACACTCGAAACGGACCATTTCGAATATATTGTTAAGGTAATAATTTTATCACTTTAATGTTTTTTCATATACTCTGTATCATTATATCAAAAAATTATTAAGCTTCATTCCATTTTTTTTAATCTTATTACACTTGCAGCAAGCTGCAAATAAATATAGGCCTAATGTAAATAAATAGTTTTGAATACATATAATGAGAAAAGCAATGTTTTAAATAAAAAAAATCTTTTTTTATTAAGTAATACAGATTCTAGACTAAAAGGCTGAGTAATAATTAAATTTTCCTTTACTTTATCTTCAGTTAAGAATTTTTTGTTGTGTACTTTCTGTACTTTATTTTCGAAAATATGGCACAGAATAAATTATAATTAAATAAAAATAAAAAAATCATATTAAAAATATGATGATAAAATAATAAAGTAACAAGAAACAAGTCAAATTAATAACTAAAAATTAATAATGGTGTAGTTTAAAAATAAAACTTGTCTAGTTATAATCTAATTACTATTCTAAACAAAATAATGATAATATAGAAAATAATTCTGGTATAAAATTTTTATTATTTATTTTAAATATTAAAATAATATATAGCCTAAATAATGCATTTTTCCATGATGATGATTGATGATTGTAGGAAAAGGAGGCTTTAAACAGCCCTAGTACTGACCAACCAGTTATCTATTGTGCACCCCTAATATCCCATAAGAAGTTTCTTTTACTCACGAAAGACAGTATCTTCTTCAATGGAATTATAAAAAGATATTTTGGTGCAAAAAAATGCAACACTAGAAGATCGTATTTTAGCCCTAGTGGGCCTCACATTCGCACAAAATAAGGAGAGGAGTTTCATATCCTCCCTAATATCTTCTACAATTATCATTATCAGTAATCCCAATTAAGTGAAGATGCTTTCTTAGATGTCAGTGGCCTGTAAGGAGTCCCGCATTCTTCCATACATTTCTTTCTGATTTTTTGGTGCAACCACGTTATTTTTATATCTAAAACAGCAATTTTTACAAGCGTATAAAGTAAAATTACCGCCTGAATTTCCTTATTTCCATTTTTTTATTATAATATCAAGATAATTTTATTATTATGTACAGTGCAATAGTTATAAATCGTTATCAATATCGAATAATACTCGAATGTTTTAATTATCATATATTTTTTTTGCATACTATTTATATGATACTATTTTGTTTTCAGAGATTAAAAAAAACCTTTAAAATCCAGAAAACTATCATTCTCAAAAATACGATAAAATAATATATATAACATATCTTTTAATCATTCATTGAGAAATATTTAATTTTTATTTTATTTTAAAACATTATTCTTTCGACTTAAATTATTTTATTTTGATATTAATCACTCTTCTTAATTTTAAGGGCATTAATATAATGAAAATATCGATTCCATCAAAAATGGCATTCCAATTCCTAGGATATTTTCCTATTAACAAAGGTTCTATTATGAATGTGAGTAAATTTCTTTGATCTTGCTCTTATATATATATATATGAAATTTTTTAATAAATAATTATTGTTAAAATTAACATTTTATCATTAATTAAATATTAATTCATTTCAGATACTTTTCTTTTCGTCTACTCAAGGTTTCGTTCTTTACCAATTATATGAATCCAATAGAAGATATCATTACATTTCTTTGTTATAAAATAAACATTTTAAATATTTCCTTATTGTTATTTGAAAATTATGACCATTTAATGTTGAAATTTCTAGTAAATACTTAATAATATTAATAATAAATGTTTAAATTATGTCTGTATTAATATTATAATAATGTATATTGTAAAAAGTTGCATGTTGAAACACATACTATTGCTCTATCAATCCTACACAATATATGGATAAATCATTAAATAACTTATTTTTCATATTTACTTTGAGAAAATAGAAAGTAAAACGAACATTGAAAGTGAATAAAATCATTATGTACATATATAAAAATTTCATTACGTTAAATTCTCTTAAGGAATATTTAGTATTGTTTGCAGTATTCATTCAGAAAGTTTAATATTGTTAAATAAAAAATTCTAGAATATTTAAGCGTCAATGAAGAAGCTGATTTTTAAGTTTATTTTATACTTTAAAAATTTAATGAAGAATTTTTATATCTTTTATCAATTTCTGAAAATTCTTTTAAAATTCTAACAAACTAATAACGCCTTCCCCTTAAGAATATTTTTATAGTAGTAGTAGTTGTTGTATAGATAAAAGGGAGGAGCCTACATAGCCAAAGCACCGCGACCAACAATGGTCTATTGTGCACCCCCAATCAGATCATCCCAGAAGAAGTCTCGTCTTTAAAACAAATGACAGTATTTTCCTCAGTGGGACAGTAGCAAGATTATCCGGAACAAGAAAATACATCCCTAAAAGATCACGCCTAAGCCAAGAAAGGGCCACCCATTCACACAAAATATGAAGAGGAGTTTCCTCCTCGTCTTGACATCTTCTACAAATATGATTATCAACAAGCCCAATCAAGTGAAGATGTCTACTAAGATGACAGTGCCCTGTAAGAACCCTATAACAATCCTAACTTCATGTTTATTCAGTGAAAGCAACTTTTTTGTTCGCTGAGCAGAACAATCCAAAATGAGAGCCTTCGTCTGCCTAAAACCAGAAATAGACCTCCAGGAAATGAGATGCTGGGCCGCAAACCAGTCCTTGACGACCGACCCAAAAGCATCAGGTCCAATGCCCAGGGCAGGCTCAGGACCAAAAAAGAGGCGAGAATTCCCTTCCGTGGCAACCCCATCAGCAAACTCATTGCCCTCAATACCCTTGTGCCCCGGCATATTTTTATATATTTAAATAATAATCCTTTATCTGTTTTAAATTGCATATAGTCTACCATTCGTTTTATATATAATGCAGTCTGTGGTCCAAATTTGGACTCCTAAAATCCGGAAAAAGTTAAAAAGTAATCGATCTTTTTGCAGTTGAAACTGATACCTTGTTATTTTTTGACTAATTACTTAGAAAATCAAATATTAGTTGCAATATTACTCAAATATTAGTTTTAGTATTTGATAGTAGCTGACACTACTTTCAAAAATTACAACTAGTATTTGGATCGATGAACATATTCGACATTTTGATTTAATAGTGTATATTATAAGTTTTCCTTATAATATATATATATGGTATGTAGGTTCAAATTTCTTCAGTTTACCTAAAATATAGAAAATTTTACTATCCAGAATGCTTTCTGTTACAAGCTTTCGTGATAAATTGCTTGAATTATATATACTATATATTGTAAACTTTTTATGCTATACGTGTCATATATAGAATTAATCGTTACAACGATCCATGAAAATTCACTTTTATACGATTTCTATCAATTTTTATAAATAAATTTTTCTTAATTAATATTCAACAGAACTTAAATCTTTCAAATTTTGGAGATGAATTTGTTTTGAATGTTGCTAATATCCGATAATTTTTTTTTACAAGTTCTCTGATATTAATTCGATTCGATTGATTAATATTTCGTTTGATGTCAAGACAACAAAGTGTTTAATTGATCGATATATTAATCAATATTCTCTCTCTTGAAAATCGATAGCGTTTAAATGTTCAATCAGTCACCCAGGAGCATATTATTCCTTAACAGATTAATATAAAAAATATCGTTATGAAAAGAAAGATGCAGGATTAAATTTCAAGTGATTTCACTGAAGAGAATTTTCGTCCCTAATTTTTAACGTTTAACATCACTGGAAGTAGATATAACAACATCTAATGAAATGTCTCAAAATATCTTTAATATTTTGAGACATTTTTTAAATTGTTAACATCTTTATGTTTGAATTATAAAATTCGTATTAAAAGAACTGTTTTTTGTGTGCTATGTTGTCATATTTTATAAAATTTTCATAATTTTTTTAGTTAAACAAGGCGACTTGGGTTATGTGGAGTTGAACTCTTGCGGTTTTCAATTTTATGTTTCGGGTTTTATATTGGACCAGAACTTTCAATGCATGGGCCATGGCCCACTCGGGCCCACCCGTAGTTACGTCCCTGACTCTCAATAACAGAGTTATACTAACATTAACTATTGTTACAGTATTGTCATAATTATCATTATAATAATAAAAAATTGCAGTATAGTAATAAAAAATACAGTACATTTTATATTAAATTATAAAGACAACTTTTAAATATTTTTGCTTATCAAAATTTTTTATGTAAAATTGAATTTACTTAAATTGGGAAGCTCTTATATACAAGTTAGAATGATCAGGATTGATCATAGTACTAAAGTCACAACATGTAAAAAATTATAGAATAAAAGCTAAATCAGTAAAATCACAAAAAATATAAATTTAGTAGTAGCAAAAATTTTTTCTAAAACAGGAACTCAAAATCATAACATATTGTGTTGCTATGGATTGTTATTCATTATATGGAAACTTTGAATTAGAATGTAAAAATAAATTGTAAGGCATATAAAATAAGCACTTAAGTTAGAGATTTTACTTGCATAAATATTTCTAAAGGTACATAGAAAATGCCTGATATTGAAAAGGAATATACAAGGAATAATAGTTTGCAGAATGGATGGGGATATCCAATAGCATTATAAAGATGGTTAATGAATTTTCCATCAATTGTGAATAGAATCCCCAAAATCAAAACTATATCCATAAAAAATCATCATATTTTTGACTTAACTCATAAAGTTATAATAAATTACATAATAGAATAATAATAATTAACATGCTTTTTGTATAATGAATAAGGAAAACTTCTTACTTCAGATATTAAATAAAAGTAAGCAATAAGCCAAAAAAGAAAGATAATCGTTTATTCAAAAATGTTTTCGGCTATCCAAACTCATAGCCTGCCTCAGTTTTTTGTATTATTTGTTTTTATTTTTAATGCTTATAATTAACATGCTTTTTGTATAATGAATAAGGAAAACTTCTTACTTCAGATATTAAATAAAAGCAAGCAATAAGCCAAAAAAGTAAGATAATCGTTTATTCAAAAATGTTTTCGGCTATCCACGCTCATAGCCTGCCTCAGTTTTTTCTATTATTTGTTTTTATTTTTAATGCTTATAACTTTATAAAAATTCAAATTCATTTCAATGAAATGATTTTAGGTTTGAAAAATCAGCTCTGAAACCTGGAAGCATTGGCACAAATTTATTGTTATTGATAAAAATATCAAAGTTAGTCATAATCAAAATAGTCTAAAAATGACACAGAACCTTAATTGATCCAGTAACATCATAACTGTAAATAAAATTCATTTAGATTAAGAGATTTTTCTTCATATAAAAGCATTTTTAAATAGATATATCAATTCTATTTACTGTAGTAGCATCACTGCCATAATAAAAACATCCATCATATCTAGTTAAGTATACTATTAAACTGTAGAACATTGATACAGTAGAACATTGATTATCCAAAAACGTTAATTATTTGAAACTACCATCCAAAAATAAAATTACAGTATTTACTTTAAGTACACTGATTATTTTGCTGAAGTGTTATTTCTACTATTTGATCATTTATTTATGATTTATTTATTTGAAAATATATGCAGTATATATAAAAATAGTTTTAATTTGTCATTACAGAGGTTAAAAATCAGATGTTGGCTTTAGCTACTGTTTGGATTTTTTGATAATTATTTACAAACAGATTCATAAATTAATTATTTTCTATAATACTTCATATTTTAAAATGCAATTAGTAATAATCTTGTATACAATAACATAATTGTAGACCTAATTATACATTTTCATATAAATTAGGTATTTTCACATATGTTTGATTATCCAAATTATTTGATTAATCAAACAACCTTGGACCCAATTAGCAGGGCCGCTGACAGAAATTTTTGGGCTCGTGACAATTCTGTGGTCCGGGCCTCACTTAAAAAAGTGGATCACTTTGGTTTAATAAAAAATACCATATAAAACATTAAGCATTTATTTAAAAAAGGCAAATAATAAATTCAAAATTCCATACATTACATACTATGTTATATATAAAAGGTTTATTTTGGTATGACTGCTTTAGAGACTCTGTCAACAGCCTGCAAACTATCGGACACATTATGTGACACTTCAGGCTCGACGGTCGGACCCATAACAAAAGTCACGGATGTCACCCCCTCTCGGCAGCCATGCCTATTAGTTTTTCCATACATTACATACTATGTTATATATAAAAGGTTTATTTTGGTATGACTGCTTTAGAGGCTCTGTCGACAGCCTGCAAACTATCGGACACATTATGTGACACTTCAGGCCTGACGGTCGGACCCATAACAAAAGTCACGGATGTCACCCCCTCTCAGCAGCCATGCCAATTAGTTCAAGTAATCAATACTTTAATGTGTAACAATTGAAGAACAGGAAATACATTTAGAAATGAATGCATATTCAATAGTATGTGTTATAAAGATCTATATAATATCTTAATATTATGTCTTAAATATTTTTTTAGTTAAATAATATATTAAAATTTAGATTCAGATTTAGTAATATAAACATAGAACAAAATATTTTAAACAAAAAAGTAAAATGCAAAGCCCTTTAGCAGTCAAAAACTTTAATCAGAAATGTTTTCAATGCACTTGGCACCTTCCTCAGCTGCTTCTACAGTAGTAACAGCTGAGGAAGGCGCCAAGTGCATTGAAAACATTTCTGATTAAAGTTTTTGACTGCTAAAGGGCTTTGCGTTTTACTTTTTTGTTTTTGTTTTGTGCACTCTTGTTGAACTTTTATTATATTTTAAATAATAGAACAAAACATTTTTGGATTTAATAAAATTTAATTAAATGTAAAATTAAAAAGTAATTTAGATGTATGATGTTTTGATAAATTTGAAAATATATTTCATAAAAATTTACATAAAAGATAGATAAAATTAATACAAACAGACTAATGATTATATTTACATTAAAATTGGCAGTTATTGGTAAGCTTCTTTAATCTGGTCAATGAGGTATTCCTATGCTGCAGAAAGGTTACATGAATCTTTCATATTGATAACGTTCCAGAAATTTGAAAGAACTCATGCAACCTTCCTGCAGCATGGGAATATCTTATTGGCAACATCAATGAAACATCTGTTGTATATGACTGTTTGTATTAATATTATTTATTTTTATGTAATCTTTTATGGATTTTATTCATAAATGTGTCAAAGATCACAAGTTTAAGCTTATAATTTTAAGTACATTCAAAAACTGTTCTATTATTCTGAAACATTTGTTGCACTGATGATTGCTTAACCATATGAAAATATTTTGCTATTAATAAAAAGTTTAATTTGATTCATTCTAAGTTCTTTATTGTTTGTATATAGTAATATTAATGAATAATGAATTTTACATAGGATTGTGTTGGATGTTAGAGTTCTTAACTTTTTCATGCTCAAATTACAAAGCACACATGAAAAAATTTTCTATTATTTTGCAATTAAGCAGATCATTTAACAAATTTAAGCCTGAATATAGTAAAAAGGTTTTTCTTAGTTACTTGAAGTGTAGAGCTTACAATATTGTGATCCCAGATCTTGGTCATTTTTTTCCTAGTATTCAAATACTTGGTATTTTTACAAAATTATCAGTTTTTCAGCATTAATTTTTAAAATAATTGTTTATGATTTATTCACATAAGTGTTATCAAATTATTGATAATATATTTAGTAATAAGAAGAACTTTAAATATCAAATAAACTTGATTATTAGAAAACTAAATTAAACTATAGGTCTTAGGCCTATGTGATGTAACTTAAGAAAGATTATAGACAATAATATATGCAAAATTTGAATTAATGCAATGGTCTTAAACATAATTAACTATGCAATAATAATATATTTGGCTGTACTCTCTTCATATTTAACAAGAATATCATCTCAAGTGATATAAATCTAGTATAGATAACTATCGTCTATCAAAGATTTTCTTGATAGGCAGACATTAAAATTATTAATAAATTCATTTCATGAGAATAATTAAATAACTATAGTATTTTTTTGATTGAAATCAAAATAGTTATTTAAGAATGTTCAACATTCTGAAAAAAAGCACAAAGTATCATGAATTTATACATATCTCTTTAGATTAAAGAGATATGTATAAATTTGTATCTCTAGGAATGTAATATTTCTGAAGTGTTATCAAATTATTGATAATATATTTAGTAATAAGAAGAACTTTAAATATCAAATATATGTTAAATATCAAATATGAGATATGTATAAATTTGTATCTCTAGGAATGTAATATTTCTTAAAGTGTAATTCTAGGAATCACACTTTAAGAAATATTACATTCCTAGAATCCAAGAATATACTATTGATCTTTTTAAAAAAATATAAAAACTTATCTTTTCACTAATAACTTTAAATAAATTTTTAATAAAACATAACTGCATGGAAAAATATAGATCAGATTCTAATCTAATATATAAATTATTCTGTTTATTTGCTCTGAGAAATTAAATGATTTAACACTTGAGAGGTCTGCAAAGAAGTCAAGTTTCAAAAACACTATTCTAGTTAAATCAATTAAATACAACACTTGTTTCATCATCACTTCTTTTTATTCTTTTTTAAACAGTCATTAAATGTATTACAATTTTCTGTTTGTTTTTAATATCTTCAACTTTATAGGAATTCCTGCTGTATCCAATATACAGTATACATAGGTGAATGAAGATTATTATTAACAAATTATTACCGGATCATTAAATGTATTACAATTTTCTGTTTGTTTTTAATATCTTCAACTTTATAGGAATTCTTGCTGTATCCAATATACAGTATACGTAGGTGAATGAAGATTATTATTAACAAATTATTACTATTATTGAATTTCTGTTGAGGGATTGTTATATGCAATATAAATTTAACAGAAATCTGAATGCCTCATTAAATTCAGAGCTGCTTAAACATAATAAAAACTTACATCAATATATATATATTTTTTTGTTTTTAGAATAAGTATATTTTTAATATGGAAATGTAACAAATCACACACTGCCACATTTTTAAATACTTATATAATAAATAACAGCTCTTAGGCAGGATAATATACTTTAATACAAATTTAATACAAAGTTCTATAGAATTCCTTGTTTAGTTCGCTGACTTAAAGTAGCTGAAGAGGATTGTTAATAATCGAAAGCGCTTCTACAGTGTATTAAATTTGTGTTAAAGTATATTATCCTGCCTAAGAGCTGTTATTTATTATGTAAGTATATTTTTAATAATTTTTTTGTTAGAATACAGTATTCAGTTTTGTAATAAAAGCTTTATTTAAATATTGCACCTAATTAGGATCAAAATTTCTTATGAAAAAAGTTTTTGGAATACCAGTATCCTAGTTTCATAAATTAAAAATATCGAAATATTGATATTAAGATTTTGATAAATATTGCAAGTCATAGTAAACTATAGCTATAATATATTATAAATTTAGTAATATTATTATATAGTATTATTACTAATCAAAACTTCACATCATCCACCACCAAAGGGCCGATGCTGGGGAACACAAAAGGGCCCCCAACATCGCCCAACCGCTGCTTCCACTTCCACAAAACGAGGCAATATAGTCCCCAACATAACAAATTCACCTTCAAAATTCTTTCTTCATTCTGTAAGAATTCCCAAAAAACACCCATCACCAAACTCTTCCACTGGAGAAAACCAAACATACATCTTTCACCAAAGAACTTCATCTTTAACACAAGTAGGAAGATCAGATTCATCCTCAGGAGGCGACCACCTAATTCTACTAGCAGGCACACTTTCGGCTTCCATTTCAGCACGTGTAAAAACCTCACTACGTCTTCTCCTTCTGGTCCGTGCACGGCTACCTGAACGATGATAATAAACACAAGGAGCAGCATGAAACGTAGAGGGGATGAACGGAGTCCCTGTTCGGGCGCCATATGTAGAGTTCGAGTTTTCGCTCGAAGCTCTACGGTCAGGGCCCCGCCTCCCCTCCGACTCATCTCTTGGACTTGCCCGAATTTTAATGGTAATTGTGACTTCATTTGTATTTAACCAATGAGTAAAATGATTTACTGCTTCGAAACAATGCTCCATTAAGCCAAATTAATTTATTAAACTGAAAGTTCAACCTTACACTCTTAGGTACACAAAAGCCAGTTAATGCAACA
The DNA here is from genome assembly GCA_000484575.1 of Olivierus martensii. NCBI lineage: Eukaryota > Metazoa > Arthropoda > Arachnida > Scorpiones > Buthidae > Olivierus > Olivierus martensii. The sequence continues at coordinate 32 of AYEL01079998.1, read as the reverse complement.
AAAGTCCCGTACAGAGCCACTTTCAACAAAAA
>AYEL01079996.1:0-13861 GCA_000484575.1 Olivierus martensii | reverse complement strand
AGCATTTAGTTCCTGATTTTGAAAATGCTACGCCATCACTTTCAAATATTGCAACAGCGTTTTATTTTGGTTTATGGGCATATGAAGGATGGTAAATTATTAAAAATGATTTTACTTAATTATTGTTAAATTTTTTATATTTTAATACTAATTAATTTAATAAATATCTATAATTTAATTATATACATTACATACATATAAAACACAACAATAGGCTTAATTGTCAAACCAAAATAATTTTATTATTAATTTTAATTTAATAATTATTTTGATTTTGATAATCAAGCTTGTTGTTGCATTTTATTTGTATTAGCTGAACCAGGACTTCTTTTACTTATATATATATTTGTGGAATAAATAATTCTAACCTCTTTCCATAGAATATTGTGATTCTATTAATAATAAGCTTTTTGGCATAAAATCATGTTCTGTCTGTTTAATCAGTTATCTTGCTGATGTTGCATGATTCTGTCATGTAATTTCCTACTAATTCTACAAATTTATTTCATAGTCTGTTTATTACAGTTGTCTCAAGCTTGTTGTTGCATTTTATTTGTATTAGCTGAACCAGGACTTCTTTTACTTATATACTTGTATATGTTTGTGGAATAAATAATTCTAACCTCTTTCCATAGAATATTGTAATTCTAATAAGCTTTTTGGCATAAAATCATGTTCTGTCTGTTTAATCAGTTATCTTGCTGATGTTGCATGATTCTATCATGTAATTTCCTACTAATTCTACCAATTTATTTCATAGTCTGTTTATTACAGTTGTTTCTAAGTGGGATATATATCACCTTATTCTAAATGATCCTTGAGTTCCTTTTCATTCCAGATAAGCAAGAAAATGTTAGCCTCCATTGTTCAGTAATCCTAATATTATACTGACCTTTTATATATTTAATAGTATTCTTAAGTGAAAGTTCCCTTGAAAAAGACCAAAAATAATTATTACATATAATTATTTTTAGTCAAATTGATTACTGTTGAATCCATGGGTCATTATAAAATTGTTTTAAAATATCTAGTTCTTTCTAGATATTTGAGATGTATGCACATAGGCAATATGCTCTCCAAATTAAGGTAGATATGCAAGAATCTTTATATCTGGGATTATCATTAGAAAGAAAGTGTATAAAGATGAATTGATATAATAGACTTACAATAGATGTTTTTGGTATAGCAATCATTTTCTTTGATTACCCACATATCATATTGATCTAATTGTTCCATCTTAATTTTGAAATAATATACATTTTTTATTAATTAAATCCATATATCCATATATTGCATCTTATTATTAATGATAAGAAAAACATCATTTACATACTTTTTGTGTAGAAATATATGCAGAGAAAATATACTGATGGCATATTCCTCAGCTATACATACCAGAATTTTGGCCAAATATTTTGTAATAGTAGTAGTCGTTATATGGTCATATAATGAATTTTTAATTTATATATGTGTTTGATTATTGTATTCTTATATGGAAGTGAAGATGAACATATTGTCCAAAAATACTTTTTCACTAACTAAATATTTATTTTTTTAAAGTTGGTCCTGATAGTGTTTTTTTTCTTATTGTTATAATATATACATAAATCTTACTACATAAATTCAACTTTTATATAGAAAATTTTTATCATAAAGTATTTCTCAATTCATCACTCTATATAATGCAATACTGTAATGATAGTTAAAATAACATTAATGATGAAAACTAAACTCATTAAGTAAAATGCAAAGATATATAAAGCTCTTAACAGGAAAATTTATCAAATGTTTATGAATAAATCTTAATATGGACTGTGTGCAAAATAAAGAACTTTGTTTTGAACATAAGTTGGTACATCTACAATAAGAGTTGAAAATATTTCTGTGAATAATAAACTTTACATTCTCTACAGTTCTAATGATATTTCTGATAAATCTTAATATGGACTGTGTGCAAAATAAAGAACTTTGTTTTGAACATAAGTTGGTATATCTACAATAAGAGTTGAAAATATTTCTGTGAATAATAAACTTTATATTCTCTACAGTTCTAATGATATTTCTATTTTTTTTTTACTATTTGATTTTTGAAAGAAAAGTGAATTTTGAACTGTAAGTAGGAAAATAAATTCTTATTCTTAATTCAAAAATTGTTCACAGTCTTGTGATGTCATAATATAAATAATTCCTTTTGTCTTACTTTCAACACTGATTATTTAAATCATTTTTTTATTGTAGATTATTGATTTAAATATAAAAATAAAAAGTATTTCCACAAAATAAAAAGAACCTTTCTGACATCACAAAATTGTAAACAATTTTTTGAATTAAGAATAAGAATTCATTTCCAGTATTTACTGCTTAAAACTTACTTTTTTTATCACTATATAAGTCTTATTTAATCAAACTTGAATTTGAAAATTTTTAATTAGCACATAATCCTCACATTTTAAATAAATGAAATTATATAACGATATTTTATCTTACTTGCTGCTCAGTCTTTATTATAATGGTCTGCTCAGTCTTATTATTATTATATATTAAAACTAATATGCATAAATATTGTCTTTCCACGAAAGCCACGCCTAGCTAAGGTGATGAGTCCAAACGCAAAAGGGAGAGCCTAAATAATTCCTTTTGTCTTACTTTCAACACTGATTATTTAAATCATTTTTTTATTGTAAATTATTGATTTAAATATAAAAATAAAAAGTATTTCCACAAAATAAGAAGAACCTTTCTGACATCACAAAATTGTAAACTATTTTTTGAATTAAGAATAAGAATTCATTTCCAGTATTTACTGCTTAAAACTTACTTTTTTTATCACTATATAAGTCTTATTTAATCAAACTTGAATTTGAAAAATTTTAATTAGCACATAATCCTCACATTTTAAATAAATGAAATTATATAATGATATTTTATCTTACTTGCTGCTCAGTCTTTATTATAATGGTCTGCTCAGTCTTATTATTATTATATATTAAAACTAATATGCATAAATATTGTCTTTCCACGAAAGCCATGCCTAGCTAAGGTGATGAGTCCAAACGCGAAAGGGAGAGCCACAGTTGGTATAATGACTGGTGGGAATTATTGAATTAATAGTATATTTAACAGAACTTAATATAATGATACCATACACTTTAGTTTGGGTAGGGCGCTCTCTTAGTCTGGCCCCTTACCTTCGACCTTTCCGGCATGGGAGACCCTACCAGTAGCAAAGCTACCGCCGGTATAGCTCTCAGGATCATTGGAACACGCAAGCTCCCTCACCACGACAAGGTGGAGACGCCAACGAGGGAGTAGTACCAGCATAAGTAATTCAATGAACATTTAAACCAAGCAGAAATATAATAATTCAGTTAGTGCACATGTACTTGCATCGATGGTTGCAGCTAAGCTGATTGGATAGTACCAGCGTAAGTAATTCAATGAACATTTAAACCAAGCAGAAATATAATAATTTATTTATTTATTTACTAATAATAAATTATTGTATTCCATATTCCTGCTTAAAATGCTTATTGGATTATTATTTTTCTTCATAAGCACTGGAACTTGAAAGTTAAAAATACCAGCATTTCAACCTAAAATAAAATATTCATTCATGCACTTAGTTTTTTCTATGCATAAATTTTGGTTTAAGCCACAAAATGAGATGATACTTAAATTAAACAGCTATGTTTTACTGCAAATATCACTTTTGAAATGAATACAGCTGAATTATTATAGAATATTATAGTATCTAATAAATATTATAATATTCTATTTAAAAATTATTCTACTTCATTTTTTAAGATTTTATTCTTTATAATTTATTTCATTATTTTGTAATTCAATTAACAGTATGGTATAGGTAGATATTCATAGAAACATTACATGATATTAATAAAAGTTCTTCTTGTTAAAATGATATAAATCAATAGATAATCAGTTATTGATTGAGTAAACATTTTAAATGAATTAAGGATCTAGAGGATGAACCTATGGCACCTATGTCTAAAGTGCAGTGCCGGATTAAGCTAGTGCGGGGCCTGTAGCATATGTTAAGAAAGGGGCCCTATATTAAAAAAAACAATAAAACAATGCAAACATATTTGAACACATACATTTTTAATTTGCAAAGTAATTATCATTATCAAAAATAACAACATAGTCAACATTAAATATTAATTTTTCTACATTTAGCATGAGCAGATTTGTTGATCATATAGAATGTATCCATTTCACACAAAAGTTTATGTTCATAGTCACACTAAGTCACCTTCTTATGCTGTTTCTCTCACAATTTCGTGATACCAAATGAAAAGGTGCTAAATATGGCATAAATCACAAGATAATTGGTTTAACACTCATTATTAGATGACCAAAAAATTATGTACATAATTTAGAGGCCCTGTACCAATAAACATAATTGGCCCAGGGCCTTTAAAAACGTGGGGCCCATAGCAAATACTACTTTTGCTACTATGTTAATCCGATTAGATGACCAAAAAATTATGTACATAATTTAGAGGCCCTGTACCAATAAACATAATTGACCCAGGGCCTTTAAAAACATGGGGCCCATAGCAAATACTACTTTTGCTACTATGTTAATCTGGCACTGCTAAAGTGGCATTCTGGCAAATAATTTGGGCATGCAAAACTTAGAGCCAATATATTGTTTTTAATTAAATTAACATTCGAATTAGCACACAAAGGATTTATCTAGATTTAATTCAAAATTGTAATTCAAATTCCATTAAATTAAATTAAATTTGAAATAAGGCTAAACAGTTTTAAAAGTAGAGATTATAAAATTTATTATATGATCTTTTATATATAAATGACATAAATTTGTTTACTATTTTCATTATTTATAAAACTATTATAATTTTATAAATCAAATTTATAAATTATTTACAAAGATTTCTTTCAGGAATTATATTAATTATGTTACTGAAGAATTGGTGAATCCTTATGTGTAAGTATGAATCAAATAATATATATATGAATTTAAAATATATAAAGTAAAGAAATACATTGAATATAATGAATAAAATGAAGATGATATAGAACAATAATCTATCCAAAAAAGATTTGTGCAGTTTTTTATCACAAAGCTAATGATGTTATTTGATAATTGATTCTATCTTAAGTAAATGATTTAGAAGAAATTTAAAATAAATTAAATCTGAATAAAATCGAGATATAGAACAATAATCTATCCAAAAAAGATTTGTGCAGTTTTTTATCACAAAGCTAATTATGTTATTTGATAATTGATTCTGTCTTAAGTAAATAATTTACTGACATATGATTTAGAAGAAATTTAAAATAAATTAAATCTGAATAAAATCATTTATTACAATATATTGTAATAATGCATTGTAGGAAATAAGCATTTTAAGCAGGTATATAAATATTTATTAGTAACAAATACTCTACCAGCAGTAATGTTTTCAGTCTTCTTTGACTCTCCATAGGTATCTAATAGTAACTGTTTTCATTTCACATCTAAATTTGATTTATATATTTTTTTAGAATGGTATTTATTAGTAACAAATACTCTACCAGCAGTAATGTTTTCAGTCTTCTTTGACTCTCCCTCTCATATTTATTAGATGTGAAATGAAAATAGTAACTATTTTCATTTCACATCTAAATTGGATTTATATATTTTTTTAGAATAGGTTACAAACATTTCAGTTATGACTTAAGGTGACATATCCAATAAACTCTCTAGAATCAGGTATATTTCATGAAAAAATTTAAAATACAAAAATTTTAGCAAAGTAATTTGATATTCTTGTTTATCTTTAAATATTTTCAGTTATGACTTAAGGTGACATATCCAATAAACTCTCTAGAATCAGGTATATTTCATAAAAAAATTTAAAATACAAAAATTTTAGCAAAATAATTTGATATTCTTGTTTATCTTTAAATATTTTTTATTTTCACTGCTACCAAATATTTTCCTTATTGTAAGATTTTTCTTTACTCATAGATTTGAACCCATGTAAATTGTATTGACTAATTACAGAATTTACTGATTACGTCACTATCATAACTATGAGTGTGATCATAAGTGAAAGGTATCATAAATCAAGAACTACTTGTATTATTATTTTTATTTCAAATAATTTATTGCAAAAATATATTTATAAATCTATAGTAAGTTTCTTGTGCAACATTTTGTCCAACAGTGTCCACAGTGTGAAATCCCAGACTACATTCTTCTCACAAATTTGTTCACTTGGTGTCATCTTGTTACTTGTGCCCTATATTCCACAAAAAAATAAAATAAAATTTCTTACTTATTGACCATTTTATTATATTGAAAGTTACAAATAGGGAGACCATTCATTTTAGATTTTGATACATTGCCCTGCATTAGTAAATGTACTGGAAAATATCCCACATTTTAAAATCCATTCTGTTTTCAAAAAGTTTTTATTTTTTTGAAATTTATGTGCAAAATTGTCTATATTTAGTAAAATTGTTCTAAACCTAGATCAAATTAATATCATGTCCATATCTAGATCAAATTGTGATATTTGAATATATTATATAAATAAAAATTAAAGCAATTTTTGCTTTTATTGAGTTCAAACTAACAATATGCTATGACTCTTAACAGAATAGTTATTTTTCTTGCTGTTATCAAATCAAGCAAGGACATCAGAATTATTTTTAAATATAAAACATTTTGGGCTCTTAGAAGGGTAAGTATGATGCTGGTTGCCAACTATATATTATTAATTAATAATAAACATATGTACCTGCTTACAACACTTATTTCATTTTCTATGATATTCTAAGCAAAATAATGTAGGTTTTAGATTTTTACATGTTAATATGAGATCAGGATTCAATGAAATGCTCCCTAAAGTTAACTAATTACTGTATATAATTTGATTAAAATAATGTGATTATATTTCTATTGATATGATTTTATTAGCTAATTTTTATTTTTGATTAATGTAAATCATTTCTCTCAGAATTATTATTATTTTTTGTAAAATTTAACCACAAAGAGGTTGACTAAAACAGTTTTTTCTTTATAACAAGCAAAATAAAATCTTGTTCCTGCTACAACTTTATACAGATAAAAATAAAGAAAATATTAGGTAAAAGCAAAACTGCAATTTATTATAATGTTTCATTCATATACAAAAGTTAGCACCAAAAATAAGCATACTGAAAAACTTTATATTAAAATCATTTGCAGTTATAGCCTCTTTGAGCATACACCCTTCCATAGCAAGAGGGATTGAATGTGCTCCATCTGAACTGTTGATAATCAACTTTGCCACAATGGCCAGAAGTTACAACCAGATGAATTGATGCTTGGAGTCATCTGGAATCCTTAAAAGAAGCAGTTCCCTACCAAATTGTTTTACTGCTGGCTGATTATCAGTATGGAAAATTTTTATCTGGATTTTCAAAGTTCCAAGAAACAATAGTGAAGCTAGCAAATATGGTATGACTGAAATAGATAATGAACCACAAATATGAAAATGGAAATTTGAATGGAAAGTGAGTATGTGGACTGTGATTGTGAATGAGTGTGGATGTGCTGATGTATGAGAGAACAAAGTGCATAATCTTCTAAAATCTATATTCTTGCTTAAAATATTTTAGGAATTAAAAAAGCAATGTAAACAGGTATATAATATTTATTATTAACTAATACTATACAAGTGATAATTTTCTCATAATTCTTTTGACTCTTCTCAATCAAATCTGATATTTATCTATTTGAGAAGGGCCATAGAATTCAAAAAGTTACTGAGTTTACAGTATTAGTTAATAATAAATATTATATAACTGTTTATAGTGAGTTTTTTTCTTAAAGATGTGAATGCCAGATACAAGTGTAAATGACAATCATAGCCATGCCAAGTCTTATAAGTGCTGTTGTACAAACATAAACTTTGCAGTAAGTAGAATGATGAAAGAGTGGGTGTCTTTTTTAATCAATAAAAAAATTGAAAATAACACCAAATATAAAAAAATGCAATTATTTTTATAAAACAATATTTAGTAAATGTTTTGACAAATCTATTAACCAAATACAAATACACCTATCCCCACAGCTATAACTAACTACATTTAATAAGTAAATACAGGTATATGTTTGAAGAGCACTGAAAACAGTAACTTTAAAGGCTAAATTTTCAGATGATGATTTAAGAAAGAATGAAAATAGGAATATAAGTAGGTTTTTTAATACAGGGATATTCATTTTATCTCGTGAAAGAATTCTGATATAATAAAATTTATAAATTTATTAAAATAATCTATTACTATTTACAATATTTTCTTAAATGTATAAGAAATATAATTTAATAAAAAATATTTTTAACAGAAATTTACCAAGAGCAATTATAATTGCAATCCCTTTGGTTACTTTGTGTTATGTGTTCACAAATATTGCATATTTAGCAGCATTGTCTCCAACAGAACTACTGGCATCTGATGTAGTTGCAGTAGTAAGAATTAATTTTTCTTATATTATTAATTAAATTGTAATTTTTATTACTATCAAATAAGAATTTTCATAAATTAATATTTTTTTGATAAAAATTATTTCTATAATTTATTTAGAAATTTGCCACTCAAGTTTTAGGACCTGCAGCTGCTATTATTCCAATTTTTGTGGCTTTTTCAGCTTATGGTGCAGGAAATGCTAGTTGTTTTACTACAGGCAGGTAGGAAATTATAAATTGTAATTAGAAACTAATTTTTATTTTTTTATTAATCCAAAATGAAATATTAAATTATATTTGACTTTCTTTGTAATCTTTCAAGCTTGACTTTTAATATAAATAAAAGCACTTACAGCAGTATAGAAAAAACTTCAATACAGAAATGAACAAATGTTTTCAGCACAGTATGCTATCATCAGGTTTGATTCTGTTTAGAACTTTCAAATTATGATAGAATATAAATAAACATTATAGATTAAATACAATTCAGATCAAAATTTACATAATGAACAATTTAAAAACATTACTAATTAATTCTTTTATAATAATATAAAATTAAACAATATAAAAGTTAAAATAAGCTGGATAACAATAATTAAAGGTAAAGCAAACTTTAAGATTGAGTATTAAAATCTACAGAATTGAATTTATAGAAAAATCAATGAACCTTAATTAATAAAGATTTTTGCATGGCTACATAAAAGTTTCTTAATTTAAATGGTCTTAAATTTTATCTGTTTGAAATGCATTTTTGAACTAAATGATTTCTTTAGAATTCAGTTTAGATTAAGATACTGTTATTTGTTTGTGAAACAAGTGTTTTAATGGGAGATTTGTTAGAGGGATGAACAGTAAACTACCAGCTGTCCCTAATGTATATTTATTCATAGAAAATACAATCCAGCATTAGAGACAGTAGGAACAGTTATACATTACATATAGCATTAATACAAAATAGTTATACTTCAAAAAACATAGTTTATTTAAATTTTTATTTAAAAATCACTTATAATACAAAATAATAGTGAATGTTTATTACATTTATAAGTAGTAGTAGTAGTAGTAGTAGTAGTACAATAGGGAGGGGCCTGTTTCAGTCCAAGCACTGCGACCAACATAGGTCTATTGTGCACCCCCAATCAAATCATCCCAGAAGAAGGCCTGTCTTAAAAACAAACGACAGTATATTCTTCAATGGGACAGAAGCAAGATCCTCGGGAACAGAAAAATACATCCCCAAGAGATCACGCCTAAGCCACGAAAGGGCCACACATTCACATAAAATGTGAAGAGGAGTTTCCTCCTCATACTGACATCTTCTACACATGGGGCTATCAGCAAGCCCAATCAAGTGAAGATGTCTTCTAAGATGACAGTGCCCTGTAAGAAGCCCTGTTACAATCCTAACTTCATTTTTGTTCAGAGAAAGCAACTCTTTGGTTCGCTGAGCACAGCAACCCAAAATGAGAGCCTTCGCCTGCCTAAGACCAGAGGTAGACCTCCAGAAAGCATGATGCTGAGCCGCCAACCAGTCCCTGACAACCCGCCCAAAGACATCCGAACCAATGCCCAGGACAGGCTCAGGTCCAAAAAAGGGGCGAGAAGCCCCTTCCCTGGCAAGCTTATCAGCAACCTCGTTGCCCCCAATCCCCTTATGTCCTGGTACCCAAACCAGTTGTACCCTGTTCTTGGTGGCCAGTTTCCCAATGAGAAGGCGGCATTCCCATACTAGTTTAGAAACAAAGCGGGAATTATCAAGTGCTTTAAGAGCAGTCTGACTGTCAGATAGTATAAAAATATGTTTACCAACATAACCCCTATCATTGCATTTATAAAATCACAGTATGTATAACTTTTTATATTATAGATTACAGCAATACAAAATATAAAGTATAGTATATGATTGTAATTTAAGCACAAAATCTTCAAAATTTGTATTTATGATTGGATATTACATTTTTCAACAGTTTTTCATTATCCTTGCTTCTGGTATATTCAAAACTTCTTGCACATCATGATATAATTTGTTTTAACACAAATCAATAAATTTGTATTTATGATTGGATATTACATTTTTCAACAGTTTTTCATTATCCTTGCTTCTGATATATTCAAAACTTCTTGCACATCATGATGTAATTTGTTTTAACACAAATCAACATTTATTAAATTCACACTCCATTTTATTCCTATTTTCTGTTTCATCAAAGAAAATATTCTTTCAGCATTGGCATTACTAATGGATATGAACATTACCAGCCAAATTAATTATATATATAAACTGTATTCAAAATATCATGAAGTGAAATATAGAATTATAAAAACAAATTGTATTGCATTTGTAAATATTTTAATACCAATAAAAATTATTTAAATCAAATATTCTATCAACCTGAAGCAAACACCAAACATAACATTCCAAAATCAAATTGTTCAGATTAAAACTGAACACCTGGCAATTCTAATGCTTAGATATAAAGTTTAGCATTATAACAAAGCCATTAGAAATGATAGAAAAGTTTCCTGAAAAAAATATTGTCTGAGGATTAAAAAAATATCTGACATCATCACATAATGTAACATTAAATATCTGTAATCAGGTAATGTAACATTGCCTGATGATAATTTGACTAGTACTTGTAAGGATATGCTAAAAGAACTCTTCTAAGTAACAAACATATTTTGTTTTACAGAACTTTGCTAATATGATACTTCTCAATTATCATATACAGTATATTCATGTATAAGCCAATTTGTGTATAAGTCAATCCCTAACTTTTAAGTATTTTGAAATAAATATACAGTATATTCATGTATAAGCCAATTTGTGTATAAGTCAATCCCTAACTTTTAAGTATTAGAACAATATGGCATTCATTGAAATAAAGTAATAATTTTTTTATAATTTTAAAAATTTCCCAAATCCTATTTACTATTGAAATAAATAAGGCACTTAGACAAAACACCAGACTTAAAGCATTGAAACATTGCAATGTGATGTAAAGAAAAAACTGGATGGAGAAATATGAATAGATGTGACATGATCATGTTTTGTCATGTCCATTTGCATTTTTCTATGATTTTATTGAAATGTTTGTTTAACAGAAAATATCAAAGAAAAAAAATAGTAGACAATGTCACATCACAATAGTGTCATCATGATATAATATTGATAAATGATTTCACAGTTTTATATTTTAATAAATTCATAAATACAAATAATTTCTACCAATTATAATTCAATTAGTTGATGATGATATAACATATCAATAAATATGAAGCTTGAAATAACAAATGAAATCAATGCACAAAATAATTTTCCAATTAGAAAAAAAATTCTTGTTGTGGATAATACAATGAACATCAGTAAAAATAATCAATTTTCAGTAAGTATAGTACATATCATAATATTATGAATTTCAATGTTCCTCCAAGTTAAATCTTTTTCAAATTGAAGAACAGAAAGACATATAAAACTCATTGGTTCATGAATCTTCTGGAAATTATGAACAACTGAATGGCAAACTATAGAAGAAATCAGCATGCAAATAATCAAAACCAAGTTTTTTCTAATATACTATATATGTTTTCAAATTATGCCTGGGCAATGTCAGGCACACTTTATTAGTTATTTATAAAAATATTAATTTAAAACAGGTAATTCAGAAAGTAGTTCAAGACTGCAGAAGTTAAATTACTTTAAATAATAAATATATCATAATTCTAAAAGTGATATGTATATTCAATTGTATTGAAATAAATTCCATATCCGTTTCTTTTTTAACAACAGATTTTTTATCACTACATTTCAGTGCATGTAGGTAATTAATGGGAACAAATACTTAATTTTTAAACATAAATTTATTATTCACAACTTATATATCATTTACAAAATTTACAATATAAATTTATAAAATCCTTAAAAATATATTAAAATTATTTATAAAAATTCACAATCTGCAAGATGCATTTCGGCCTATTCTGGCCCTCTTCGGTTACAGTGATACGTGAATTCTATAAGGAAATTTTCATAACTGATTTCACTTTAAATAATTTCAAACTATTACTAAAGCTGTAGACATTCTGCAACTAATAGCAGAGGTTGACATTAGCTGATGAAGACCTGTTGAGAAAGGTCGAAAGCGTTTCTTTCTGAAATAAAGATCTATTTCGCAAAGTGCTTAGTTTGTCTTTTTGCTATTCCAAACTATTCTTCAACAATAATTTTTCAATCAATTTTTCACACACTAATTTCAAGATTGCTGTTCCTTTATAATAAAAACAAAATTAAATATTTAACTTTTATTTCAAAAACCATTATACTTGTTTATAAACTAAGATTACCTTTGTAATTATTAGTACAAATTTTATTTATTTTTTCTATAATTATTTCCTTATGCAATATTTATCTATAAATGCAATGTTGTGCCAAACCGAATTATCCACACTGTTTCAAAAAAAAGGAAGGTTTTTAGTTACAAATCTATTAATTTCTATACTAAATGAATTTAAGCTTTACCTGAATATAATAGAATAATTTCTTATATTTCATTTTTCAATGTGAACCTCTATTTTCCAGTGTATTTTTTTATTTCATTTTACAGTATGAACATCTAATTTCCAATATATTGTTTTCGTTAACTCATCTGTTTGCAAATTAGAAATTTCCATTAACTTTACAAGCCATAATTTGAATTAACTACATTAAATTCCCAAATTAATTCTTACCTAAAAATACTAGAAATATGCTTACATTTTCACTATAAAAAACTAAGTTAATCAAAATTCACATTGTAAACATTTTTTCAAGAATAATCATTTTTTGTCTTTCAAAAAAAAACTGAAAGTGTTGCTTCATACTTTTACGCAATGTTTATTATCTACATTTTCTTTTTTATGTAAAACAGATACGTATACCCTCTAGTGGTTTTTTTAAAACAAATACTCCCACCATATTTCTGATAATTTTAAACCATTTTTATTATTTATTATTATATTTTTATTATTTTTACTATTGTCCTTAATAAAATAAAATTCATAATCTACTTTCAAAATAATAGCACACTAATGGTCCTTTGACCCCTGGGCATTTAAGAAATCCGCTTTCACTTCCTATTTTAATAGATGTTTCATACATTGTAGTGATAATTTCTTCCTTAAAGCAGAGTTAAATAGAATCTTTGCTATAGGCCGTAAGCACGGATACAGCAATAAATTTATGTGGAATCTGTATCGCAAACTGAAAGCTAATTTCCTGAAACAGTCAGCTCCCTCAAGCCAACCAGCTTCTTCCTCTATCGCTACACATATTTTTGACACATCGTACCGACATCCTATACCATACAGACTCCATCCTAGTAATGCCATTAAATCTACTC
>AYEL01079993.1:0-63723 GCA_000484575.1 Olivierus martensii | reverse complement strand
TCCCACTAGATGGCGAATACTAACGAAAATTCTAAAAACGTGTCTGAAATCAACCTTAAAGTACTTTTATGTTAAAGTCCTTTAATGCTTAACGTAAAGTACATTATGTTTTTGTGTCTGTAGCAGGTACAACACATACAGTAGAGCGTCGATTATCCAAACGTCGATTAACTGACCATAATTTTCAATTGTAATACACAACAGATTTCCGCCAATACTCCCACCCTACAGTGTGCAGGGGGAGAATCTAAACTTCTTTTATGTGCGTTGACTATATTGTTTTTATAATTTAGTTTGTATCGAGGAATGGCAGAGACCTATTGCGTATCACAATTGAAAATTATGTAGCCCTTATACCCTGTTTACACTACGCAATATAAACCAGTTCAAATTATCGAACTTGTTTAATCTCATAAATGTGAATGGAACAAGGATAGCCAAACCAGTTTGAAAATGTCACGCACTAGTACATACTGGTTTAGGCTGAACGAGTACAATAAAACATATATATTTGAAATTTGTTTTGTATGTTTTACATTGTGTTTTTTATTATTTTTCTATCAAATCGATTATTCGAATACTCTTGGTCCCAATTAGTTAGGATAATCGACGCTCTACTGTAATCAGCATTGCCGGATTATGTTTCTTAACTGCAAATCAAAATGATCTGTTCTTCAAACCCCGTTCAAATTATCGAACTTGTTTAATCTCATAAATGTGAATGGAACAAGGATAGCCAAACCAGTTTGAAAATGTCACGCACTAGTACATACTGGTTTAGGCTGAACGAGTACAGTAAAACATATATATTTGAAATTTGTTTTGTATGTTTTACATTGTGTTTTTTATTATTTTTCTATCAAATCGATTATTCGAATACTCTTGGTCCCAATTAGTTAGGATAATCGACGCTCTACTGTAATCAGCATTGCCGGATTATGTTTCTTAACTGCAAATCAAAATGATCTGTTCTTCAAACACCTCTGATACCATTTTAGAATCGGCATTAAATGGGGAAGTTTTTCTGAAAGATGGTCACCATTTGTATTAGATGTTTTTCTGTCAGCATCGCTTAAAATTTGAACACAATTCTTTGGGGGGAAAACCCTGTTCACAAAAGTGGTTGTATTACGTGAATGAAAATAATAGATTTGATAAAATATGCTTTTATTGGAAAGGTATACCCTACAGGATCATAGTTACAATCAAAAAATCTGCCAAATAACTCATAGATTTAAAAATAATAATACTTTTATGGCTGCACTATATGATTTTATAGAAAATACAAATATGCAAATAACTTTTGACCCGTCAACAATTGGATAATCACATATATGGCCATTTTGGTAGGAAAAGACCTCTCGCATCACCTCACTTCATTTGATCGTCCACTTTTGAGACACCTTGTATAATACTTTACTAATAATCATATTATAAAATAGAATTTATTCTTCTAATTTAAAATATTTTATTTCATTCTTGCCTCTAAAGACCTCCAAAATATTAAAAAAATTAATATTTAAAAAATATAAATCATTTTAAACGTTTTAATAAATTCGCTTGTAGTTAATATTTTATAAACCACACATCATTCAGTTTTATAATTAAACATTTATATATTTTTAAATTTATAAAGAAAACAATTTCTATCCTCAAGCAAGTAAAACTGAGGATTAAATTATAAAATTTATTTAAAATCTTACCGCCATCTGTTGCAAATATTTTAAATTAATTAACATTGTAAATTTCTAACAACTGTTAAAGATTAAAGAATGAAAAGTATAATTTATATATTTATAAATTTACTGCTATTACTGTTCATATTAATCTCGGTATAGAAAAACATTAAACGAAAAAATATTATTCGAAAATAAATGAAACACGTGTCTCTCTCTTCAAGATAAAGGAACTATACAAACAATTTATCTTTAAGCTATTTTCTCTTCGTAAAACTAAAATAATTGGTCTTATTATCTTTCAAACAAGATTTAGAAATACAAATATATTTTCTGAATAGCATTAAATATTCCAGAAAAATTTCTTCTGATGTTGATATAGCATATTTTGTTATAGCATTAGTTTCCTTATTCCGTTAATGGTAAAATAGTTTTCATATATACTTTAGACAAGTATCATTTGCATTTTTGTATATAATGTCCAAATAACCATCTGTCAAAAATATCGCCAAGAAAAATAAGCTTTAATAACACCAGCAGGCTGAAAAAAACCTATAAATCTTTATCGTATACAGTGCTTATTCGAAGTTCTCTCTCTCATATTAAAAAAATAAAATTATGTTGATTATTTTGTGGTTATATTTATGGAAAATGTTTTAAATTTAATTTTTTTCGCGTATAGCAAAGATCTAATGTTATTCTAAAAGTTTTATTTAAATTTTCATAGATTTATTATAATGGATTATCAAAATTTGAGTAATTTTTATATTGTACTTATAATACGTCTGGAAAGAAAGATAAAAAAGTCTATTTGAAAAGGGAAAGATTTTTCAAAATTTTTAATTAATTTAATAATTGATGATGTCATTAATATACTCTGTTTTTGTGGAGTTTTTCTCAGTTTTTCAGTTTCACCAGAAAAACTGAGTGTATTAATTATCTTCTCTTACTATATTATTATATTCTCTTCTTCTGTATTAATTACACATACTTAATGTGTTCGTTTACAATCTTTGCTGATGTTCGTACCACCTGCTTACTAAATGTCCTCACTCCGTGACAAGATCTTCAAATTAGCTAATGAGATACGTAGAGAACCATTTGTGGTTCTAATCTCATTTCTGTAATGTCTTTTCTCCCAAAAGTCAATTATGTGAATTACTATTCACTCAGATATCCACATATAGCAAGATATATAATGATAATCATGATTGATTTAACGTAATACTTTTAATGAAAGATAATTAAGAACAAATTATATTAAAATTCCTCCTCTTTATCTTGACTGTAATCAGTGGCGGTTCGTGACTTAAAATCATGGGTTTTTTGTAATTTTCGAAATATGCATAAACAACGTAAATATAGTGTATACGCATTTGGATAAAATAGCAAAATTATGGTAAAAATTAAAAAAAAATTTAAAAATGAAAAATATTGTTTATTGTCGATAAAATTATACAGTTTAGTATAATTCAAAATGTTATGTATTTTAATTATAATGTTCTAAATATTTAAAGAGACGGAATAAGCACGATAAGCATTACGAACCTGACAGCCGAACCAACAAAGGAGACACTGTATTCATACGCGATTTGTAAACAACAACGATAATTCGTTAAATTTTGTCACGTGATTTTAAAATATATATTTTTAAATCATCTCAATAATTTAATATTTCGATATTTTATTTCCCAAACAACAAATTATAGGATAATATTAAATTTAACTAATAGGGACTATTTTCCTTTGTGTAGAAATAATATTAAATTTAACTAAATAGGGACTATTTTCTTTTGTGTAGAAATACCCACAGCAATGGTAGTGATTTACTGTCAGGTTATCTCGAAATAGACTATAGTAGCGCAACTGGCATATAAACAACAGTGGAACTGCCCGACGAGGACTATTTTGCTTTGTGTAGAAATACCCACAGCAATGGTAGTGATTTACTGTCAGGTTATATCGAAATAGACTATAGTAGCGCAACTGGCATATAAATAACAGTGGAACTGCCCGACGGACAGTGCCGCATTACGCTAATAGCTCGCATCCACGCATGTCACTATGACGTACATATGCTTGCGCGAGCATGCGCGAATAGCAATACGATATTGTGATGAACACAGTGCCGCTAGCGTCCTGCATCTTGTAGCATTCTCTTAAGTGCTACAAGATGGATTTTTATTATTTTATATACAAAATAAGAGAAATTTTATAGTATTGTTGATGATAAAATTAAATATTACAAGTAAATATAAATAAATTAATAAATATATTTATATATCGAGAAAAATTGGGGATGCTGCAGTTCCGCAGTGCTTATCATGAACTGCCTTTGATTAATAAATATATTTATATATCGAGAAAAATTGGGGATGCTGCAGTTCCGCAGTGCCTATCATGAACTGCCTTTCTGTATTCTCTATTAATCAGAAGATAATTTTGCTTTTAAAAAAGAAACTTTTATGTGGCAATTTTGAATATGAAGTACAGTACATCCATTAATTTAAACCTTATAAATATTCTATGGAGATATTTCTGTTGCATTTATCTATTTGCGTTATTTCTTTATGAATTACCTGTATGTATCTTTTTTATGCATTTCTGTGACTTTTTATTCAAATTTTCTTTGCCTCCTTTGTAGTCTTCCATTTTATTTTTTCTGTACTTCATCTACACCTTTCTGTTTTATTTTTCGAAGTCCTGTGGCCTTTTGCTTATTTTGTATATCTTCTATTCGCTTTCTGTTTCTTTGCTTATTTCTTCCTGTGGCTATTGTTTTCTCTATTCAGTGCTAAATATAAGTTCTGTTTGCCGTACGCTTTCCACGATCTTCTAATTTATTTTTAATGCTGTTTTATTGCTCTTCTATTTTTTCTTTTATTGTTATGCTATCAAAATCAGTTCAAAGTAAATGAATCATTTGAAATTTCAAAATCAAATAACGGCTTTTCTAAAGTTATATCATCCCCATCTTCACTTCAACACACCATAAATTATGACAGTAATGATAAATATATCTTTGATTGCTCTTCTTTAAGCTCTCTTTAACATATTTTAGATAATCTTAATTCGGCTTTATCTGTTTTCTATGACTATTTGGGATAATTATGGATTAATTTGAATTTTGCGTAATTCTGAATTCCACGAATGAATTTTATATGAAAAAAAATCACAAAATCACAATTATTATATTTAAATTTCACTATTGTAATGAATTGCATTTGGATTAATTTGAATTTTGCGTAATTCTGAATTCCACGAATGAATTTTATATGAAAAAAAAATCACAAAATCACTATTATTATATTTAAATTTCACTATTGTAATGAATTGCATAAATTAAATTTATACCTTATAGATTCAATAACTGCATACATATAATAAATGATTATGACCGGAAATTTCTGATTAAATTGAATTAACTTAGCCCCATAAAAGTAAAATTCGGATTATACTGTAAGACTTTCTGATATAATAATAATATATTGAAAGGATACTGTAATTAATTATTTGAAATATATGAATATATTGTAACTAAAATAATTAATTATGATGTCAACAGTTGTGTGGTATCATGAGAAAAATTCATTAGACTTTTAAAGATTAGAATCATATAATTTTAATTTTCCGTTACCTTTGATATAGAATAATACTAAGTCTATTAAACATTTATTTAAAGATATTTTATTAATTGAAATACTATTATTTTTAATGATTGCAATAAAATGATGATATAAATTTTTGAAAGTATATTTAGTATTTTTCATTTATATAAATATTACTTTGTTTAAATAAAAAATATTAGATGTTTCGCATTACTTTAAACAAAACTATCTAGATAAATGAATGTTTTCCAGAATGTTTGAGGAAATTTTTCATTAAAAGTCTGAAGTTTTCTCCTCCATAACAATAAAATAAAATTAACTTGTCATTGCATAACATTTTTCGATTTGTAATAATAAATTTCCTGCCATTTAAACACAACAACTAAAATTCAAGTTATAAAATAATTCGTAATCTGAAAAAAATTATCAAAAATAAAACTAAAGAAAGTCATTTGAATATTCATTCTAATAAAAACTTTAGAAAGGATATTCGAATGGATTATGAAATATTGGCAGCAGCTTGGAAGGAAGTTATATGTGAAGCAATTGAAAGTTGTTGGAAATATGCAGGCTTGTAAAACTTCCACGACAATAATAGATTCAAAAGAAATTCAAACTGAAACCGTGTTTGAACTTAAATGGCGTAATATTTCGATTCTTGTCACAGCTGACAATGTCAAACTTGAATGTGAAAAAATGACACTTAAAAACTTATAAGCTAGTTCATCTGAAAAAATGTTGTTCTAAACTTTTATAGTCAAAAGGATTTATATTTCGGCAAAACTGTTGCCAAATTTGCAACCTGGATTCCATTCCTGATACAGGAATAAATAGAAATCAATCCTGAATTCTTCTGATGATAATATATAATTATATCAACCGCCTTTAAGTCAACGTGACGATAGTGAATTTCCCTATAATGTTATAATACATGATGTATAGCTTTATACATTTTGAAATCTTTCATTTATAACGAAACATACGAACTCTAATCATTTTACGACAAAATTTTGATAAGTAAAACTTTTTAAATCGTTCTAAAGGAAACAAATAAATTCAATTATTTGATTGTTATTAAATATACTAAACATCATAATTAATAACCTATGTACAATATTTGTCTTTGGTTTTTCAATAATTTAAAACTTGCATAATATCAGATAGACTAAGACAACAGACCTTTTGATTTGTATTTTCTTTTTAAAACAAATACCGGTACGCCATTTATTGAAGGAACATTTTCACTTTTTATCAATTTACTTGTCATAAATGATGTAATGAAGAACTTTTTGTGTTGGCTTTCAATCCAGTTTTATAGCCCATTCCACACTTTGAAACGACTTTCTCGAAAGATTCTTTGTAGCGGAAAAATAGAAATATAATAAAAGATATTATTACTTCATATTTTTATTTATCTTATAACTAAATATAGATTAAGTGATACTGCAAAATTTTCAATAGCTTCGTTTTCACCATCCTGCAGTTTCTGTACAACATATCTTGAATATTTAGATAATTACTTTATTGTTCAACAGTTCGAAGACTTGTGGTTATACGTTTGAAAAGAAATAGAAGAAAAGAACAATAAAAGAAATTGCCTTGAACTGCCGTTACAGAAACTGAGAAAATATTTTTCATCAGTGCAAACTGCTACTAGTGAACAAGCTATTATGTATTAAACGCAGAAAAATTATATTTTACCATCTACAAACTGTATTTACAAATATCAAATTAATCTATTTAAAAATAAAAAAATTACAAGACAAACTCATTTATGAAGAAATATTTTCTGTAGAAATTTTTTATAAATTGCTGCATTAAATAATAATCTTGTAAAGAATACAATCTTTTTTGGTAACTTTTTTAGATTGAAGTATATTACGCAAAATTCTTCACAAATTTAATAAAATAGTAATCTTTAATGTTCCATCAAAAAGTAACGAATTTATTAAAATTATTCGTGATGCATTTTCGCCGTAACTAAGTGAATATTGATCCATCTTCAGAAAATAAGATTTATTCTAAAAGAAGAAAAATTCATATAAGAGCCTAAAATAAAATTTTCCTATATCTAATTTACAAAACAAAATTAAACCACACAATAATAAGTTTTTTTGTGTTTCGTTGTCACAAATGTATTAATATTCCACCAAGTTAAACTACTTCAATTTATGGAAAATAAATGATCTCGATTAATCGATATTTTAGCTTCAATATCATATGATATTTGAGTATTTCTGAATTTGGAGTTAAGTAGAATTTCTCTTAAATTTTAGAGAGGATTTAATAATTAAAATGTATATTATTTCTATTAGTATTAATGTATGTATATTAATTTAACAGAAAATATCGAACAGGCTAGAACAGGATGGAAATATAAAATAACAGAGTGGAAAGTACATAGCAGTTAAATGGATAGATAAAACAAGATGAAGAACAAGATTCAGAGCAGGACGGGAAGAAAAAATGCATATTGCATTTTCTTCCAGAAGAGAATTTTGAGTTGTATATTCAATAGATTTTTCTCTTTTCTTTTGAAAAATGAATTTGAGTTTTTTTAAAGTATTCTATAGTCTGTTCACGATAAAGAACAAAGCCGACGTACCCAACGTGAGTGATTTATCACTCCGCTACAATAACACGTGATCTACTTTCGAGCAATTACAAATTTTGCAATGTGATTCTCTTTTCTTTTGAAAAATGAATTTGAGTTTTTTTAAAGTATTCTATAGTCTGTTCAGGATAAAGAACAAAGCCGACGTACCGAACGTGAGTGATTTATCACTCCGCTACAATAACACGTGATCTACTTTCGAGCAATTACAAATTTTGCAATGTGAATAACAGATACGTTATATTTTAAAATTATAATAATAAATATTTTTATATTATATATTATACATCATTTTTTAATTTATCAGTGTTACGAGTTTATTTACGTATTTGTATTAATGTTTTATTAATCTATTTTCTCGGCGTTTACCCTCTTGGAGAATCTGGAGTCCTAAAGCTACATTTTTTTCAGGAAGACTGAGTTTGGAGTCTGCTCATTAACTAAAATTAACCTTATATATGCCAGATCTACATAAGCTGGGGATTGCCTATATTTAAAATATTTGTTTCAATAATAAAAATATTATAATTTCTTTGAACTTTTTAATGTGATGTTTAAAATTGATAACTAAGAAAATTTATAAAAAATATAAATAAATTAATTAATTAATTTTACAATACTATTAATATTTTAATAGAAATAAATAAAAAATTACTACTACTACTACTACTACTACTACTACTACTACTACTACTGATGATAATAATAATAATCATAATATAATAATCTTATTCAGAACCACCAACTTCACCTGGAAAACCACAAATTAAAGATTGGGATAAAGATCATGTTGATCTGGAATGGCCTGCTCCGAAAGATGATGGTGGCTCTCCAGTTACAAGTTATATTATACAAAAAAGAGAACGAGGTTCTTCAAATTGGACAAAAGGTGCTGAAGTGTCAGCTACACAAACTAAGGGAACAGTCCCAGATCTTGTTGAAGGAACAGATTATGAATTTAGAATAATTGCTGTCAATAAAGGAGGTCAAAGTGATCCTAGTGAAGCATCAGATTTTGTCACAGCTAAACCACGATTTTGTAAGTAAATTTTCTTATTATTAATTGATTAATGCAAAGGCTTTTAGCTCTTCCAAATATGTTAATATAATATCTAATTTAATATGGTGTATATTTGTGTATAAACCAAGAAATTGCTATCTAGGATAGGATTGCTATTTAGGATCTAGGATGTCCTATTAGTACAAGGAGAATGTAATGTAATCACTTTATACAAAAAATATTAATTCATGTACCACTTTTTACCTACAAAAATATTAAGTATACAGTCATACATATGCACATATTTTCAGAAAAAGAAAATTAAAAGAATCAGTAAGATGATGATTGTTAGAAATATAATGAATCATGCAGCTAGTGCAACGATGAGAGTGCAGTGTGACTGAGTTGAAAAATCTTTACAATCTTGCAAAAAATTTTCCAATTTTTGACTATCTCATATATAAGCCAACTCTTTCTCCTCTTCCTTCTCTCTTTCCTCAAATTTTTTTTTCTTTGAATAAAGTTCCTCAGCTTATACACAAGTACAGTTGAGTCTCTGTAATCCGGCACTTCCAGTAGTCCAACATTCTGCAAACTGTCGCACTGCTCACATGAAATTTTCGTATCACAAACTTGTCAATGTGCAAGAGAGAAAGACTGACATAAACAAATTATCAATTGCTATTTGTTCGTTGTGGAGGCATTATAGTCAGACAAATTTTTAAGTTCAGTACACTGTTTACTATAAAATAATGTTTTTACTGTAATAGTGCTTATTATTTATCTTTACATAATATCACAAATTGGAAAAAGTCAAAAATGAAAACACAAGACATTGACTGTGGTCGAAAAGGCAGACATAATTAAAAACTTCACTTGGGACAAAAGTTTAGTGATTTGACTTCGTTTTATGGTATTGGACGAGCCACCATTTATGACATTAAAAAAAATTAGGATAAAATTGAGGGATTTTGTGAAAGATTTGAACAGCAAGAGCAGTGATAGGAAAGTCTTAATAAACTGAGTGTATTCATTTGTGTAATTCCATTTTTTTCATTGAACATCCAATAATCCGACAAATCTCTGAAATCTGACAAACCCTGGAACCATATGTGTCGGATTAGGAAGACTCTGCTGTATATATGATATTATATAAAAATATCAATGACTTAAGTCTCAAAAAATTAATTAATTTTCTGTACTTACTTTAAACTGTATTTTTTATTTCAATAATTAAAAGATGGTTACAGAGATGTTGCATTTATAGCTTCTTTATAATTTGTCATTTAATTAAAAAATTTTTTGATTTTAATTGCATTTAAAACTTTTGAATCCATTATAGTTGTTGAACAAGTAGGTATAATGGTTTAAAAACTTCATATTATTTTATTTATTTATTATATTTTAAGCATTTAATTTAAGTTATGAGGAAGTTAACTTGGACCTATCCTATTTGTATTTTATTATACACTCTATTATTTATCGTTATTTTCTTATATGCTAACATATTATATTTAGTTTAAAAGTTAACTTACTTCCATCTCCGTCGTAATTGGCAATCACGTGATACGGAATCGGAACCCATATCCAGAAGAGCTATCCTGGTTGATGATGTCGTCTTATCTACATAATTTTTATCACTGAAACTGATATGTGAAAATAAGAATGATCCGTATTGGTGCGTTGTTAGATATATAAATTAATTGTAAAGATAATGACATGAATGACTTACTCTGTAAACTAATAACTTATGAACATGTTACGTATAAGTATGTAAATGAGCGAATGCGGAAATGTTCATCACTCTTTACGTATAAGTATGTAAATGAGCGAGTGCGGAAGTGTTCGTCACTCAAGTATAAAAGAACGACGCAATCGACAAGTTAAGTATGTAAATGAGCGAGTGCAGAAGTGTTCGTCACTCGAGTATAAAGAGGACGCATCCGAACAGCCAATTGAGGTGTTGATTCCAGACGTAAAATTGGCGAGTGACATTTAAGTTCCGATTTTCGGTTTCATTTCGTCAGCTAGACGTTACGTTGTTGTTAAATTGTTTTTAGTTAATTATATTTAAGTAGAAATTAGTTTAAGACCTGAGCTCAGGCCGAACTCTGGAATTTGCAGAGTCGTTTAAGTTAGAACTTAGAAAAAGACCTGAGCTCAGGCTGAACTCTGGATTTCAGAGTTGCTAGAACCGTTAGGTTTAGTTATAAGTAATAGTATTGCATTTGTTCTACTCCATGACTTTGCAAAGTTAATATTTATTATTAGTAATTATTAGTTTTTATTTTAAGCATTTATTTCTTTTTCAATTTATTATTTAGAATTATCAATAATTATAATCTAAATTGTTTTAAACTGATTTGGAAATATCTTAGATATTAGCAATTTAAAATTTATATATGATCTTTTGAAAAATATAGATTATATCATATTTTGTAATAATGTAGCTAGGAAATTATGATTTTGTTCATTTATGCTAATCATTAGATTAACAGATTTGCATATTTTTATAATCTATATGTTACGTTATTTTGTTATAGTGGCATCAAAGATTATTACTCCAATGAAAGAAGTATTAGTCAAAAGTGGAAATACTGCAAATATTGAAATAAAATTCATTGGTGAGCCAGCACCTGAAGTCTGTTGGACTAAAAAAGATGAAAAACTTAAATCAGATAATCGTTGTACAATATCATCATTTGAATCATATACTATTGTAAATATTGTCAATGCTGTTAGATCAGATACAGGTTCTTATACTTTGAAGTTGACAAATAGTTCTGGTGAAGATAGTGGAACACTCTCATTAGTTATTCTAGGTAAGAATAAATAATATATTTCATAAATTGTAAAAATTTAAATTTATATAATATTAAAAATGATATTTTTCATAAATTATTATTGCTCTATATTTAAAAATATTTTCAGCTAAACATCTTATTAATAATTGCTTATAGATCAAGAATTCAAATATTTACAAAAATTCAGTAGTAGACTAGCAGAAAATGTTCATTTTCTGCTAGAACATTTTCTGTTAAAAAACATAACTATCATCAGCAGATACAAAGTACTGTAATTATATAGAATTGCATGCAAGAAAACAAAAAGAACATCAGTTCTATTTTTATAAAATTCAAATTTCACTGAAATTCTCTTCATAGAATAATTTAGCAGAAAGAAATATTTTAAAAATTATTAAGATTAATTTTATTTAATACTTCATTAATAACAAATTTTTTAGGCCTAAACTTCAAGCAATAATAATCAAATAGGTCCTAATTCTGCATAAATAATTTTTGATTATAATGGAATTTTAATAATTTTAAATAATTTAGACTAATGTTTATGCCATCTCTGAATTATGAAATAAACTAATAATTAAATTAAAAGTGGTGTCATTTATAAATTAATAATTGAACTGAGGATTTTCAGGAGACCAGCAAGGTTATCTGGCAGGTTGATTTTTCAGACAATATTATTATTATTAATTTAAAATTTCTCAATC
Organism: Olivierus martensii; assembly: GCA_000484575.1. Classification (NCBI taxonomy): domain Eukaryota; kingdom Metazoa; phylum Arthropoda; class Arachnida; order Scorpiones; family Buthidae; genus Olivierus; species Olivierus martensii. The sequence continues at coordinate 51,317 of AYEL01079993.1, read as the reverse complement.
ATAGATTTTGGAACTGTGCCAATAGAAATCTTTCTGATTATGTTTAGTCAAGCTATAGATCCTTTATGATGTAGTTTCGATATCTTTGATTGAGAAATTCTAAATTAATAATAATATTGTCTGAAGAATTAACCTGTTAGATGTCGTTGCTGGTCTAGTGATTATGATATCAGGATGGTAACCCAAAGGCCCCCATTTCAATCCAAATCAAAGCAAGTTTTTCCTTCAGATAAATTAGTTAAGAGTTATAGTTCAAGATTTATAATTCAGAAATGGCACTAACATTAGTCTAAATTATTTGAAATTATTAAAATTCATTATAATCAAGGATTATTTAGGCAGAATTAGGATAAACTTCATTAATATTTTTATTCCCTTTTTTGTACACAATATAGCCATACTTCTGAAACATTTTCTTTTTGTTGTTCTAAAACTAAACTACTTAAGATTAAAAATTAATTAAAAAAAATAAATTAAAAATAAAAAATATTCATTGAAGTTATTATCCTTGTTATTCATTTATGATATTCTTGTATACACTTCTTCACATTATTTTTTCAGCTAAACCATCTTCTCCTGAAGGACCATTAAAAGTTGATGAAGTTGATAAAGATCATGTTGTATTATCTTGGAATTCACCAAAAGATTCTGGTGGAAGTGAGATTATGTATGTATTCAAAATTTTATATTATTAATATACTCAATTTCTTATAATTTGAAATTAAGTATATAAATTTATAATTATAGTGGGTATATAGTTGAAAAGAGGGATAAAACTCACAATGGTAGCTGGGTTCCTGCAGTTGCTCATGTACCAGCTCGCTCTACAACATGTAATGTTTCAAAATTAATTGAAGGAACAGAATACGAATTCCGTGTGATGGCTGAAAATGCCCAAGGTATTTCTGAGCCATTAAAAACTGACAGAGCCGTACTTGCCAAGAGCCCATACAGTAAGTTTTCCATTATATTTAAATTTCTCTTAAAATATAGAATAATGGTTATTGTTTGATTCATTAATCCCTAATTGACTGTTTATCTGATAAGATATATTTCTGATTAATTTCATTTTTCAATTTTTAGAAGTTCCAGGTAAACCTGGTCAACCTGAAGCTGTTGATCATGATCGTGATTTCATCAAAATTAAATGGTCTCCACCAAGATCTGATGGAGGATCACCTGTTATAGGTTATGATATTGAAAGACGTGATACTAAAACTAATCGTTGGGTGAGAGTTAACAGGGATCCAGTACAGGTAAATTTTTAATTTGATGTAGTCTTAGTTAAAATAATAATAATTTATAATCCTATAATAATTAAAATAATTTCAATTAGGGTACAAATTATACAGATAATAGTGTAATGGATGGACATTTATATGAGTATAGAGTGATTGCTAAAAATGTTGCTGGTTCCAGTGAACCAAGTTCTGCATCCAAAGTTATTGCAGCCAAACCAATGAAAGGTTAGTATTGATTAGTACTTTATAAGATAAAATATTCTATAAAATTATATTTAAATTAATTATATTATATAAATACACACACATGTATTGTGTACAGTAATCCCCAACTAACCACAGATTTTCCTACAAAACACTGCAGTTGGTGAAGTTAACTTTCTATGAGAGATTACAGTTAGAGGAATCAGTAGGAAAGTTAAACATTTGTAATACTTGTTATTACACATAATACTTTTTAAATACAAAACAAAAACACTTAAATAAAGAATAATACATAGAAAGCAAAATCCATAGAAACAAATATTAAAATTAAAATAATTTGGATGAAACAGATGTCTAGGCATCTGTGCTGGTAGACAGATGAGGGCTGCTATTAGATAATTGTTCTAAGGAGCTCAGAAGAGATGTCTTCTTCATTTTCTTCTGAAGCTTTTTTGTAACTATTTATATGGCACTAATAAATCTTCCAAACCCCGTTTTAATGATGTTTCATGTTTGCTCCATGTTTGGATCAATTTCAAGAAAAAATTCTGCAAGATTCTTCACCATTAGTAGTTATTTGTTTAGATTATAAGGAATCATTTTTTCTTTTTGTCTTTTTCCTCTTTGTTATCATTCTCTGGTCTTCTTCATTAGATCTGATTAGTTCCTCCAATTTCTCTTCAGTCAACTCCTTATTATGTGATTGCAGCAGTTGCTCTATGCCCATGGTGCCAAATTGTGGCTTGCAAGTCACAATTTGGCCAGCATGAAATTATTAACAATTTACTTGGAATTTCCTCTCACATCATCATTAAATCTGCTCCTGATAGAAGAAACAAGATTGCAGATGGATATGAAAGTGACATACTATGTGCCCATCGTGGATTTCATAAAATTTTGTAAATTTATTGTTGTTCATCATATGTTTATGTAAATCATCTGCAATCATGGATTGGCTGCAGACCTTGATTCAGGTGTATATAAGCCATCAGTTCAGGCAGAATTCACAGCATCTTCACCAGAATTCTGTGGTCTTCATCAAGTACTCATCCATCATTATATTTTTTTTGAACTGTCATCATGTGCTACAGGATCATCATCATATTCTTCATTTATATATATCAGTTTGTGGATTATAGAACTGTGTCATCATATTTGCCACTAACCAAGTTCTGCAGTGTAGGTTGAAGAAATATTCACTAAATTCTACTAATCGTTGTTTTGTTTTAAAGATTTTCTTTTCTTGGCCATGGAACAGATAAAAAAAGCATATGTTTACAGGCTAAGCCAATTCAACCACTATCATTGCCGACTTCCCAGTCAAACATTAAGTCAATGGATGAGCCAGATTTGGGAATGTCTGGCTGTTTCATTGCAAAATTTCTTGCAAGTACAATTAGCTGTGAATTGGCTATAATGTTTTCTTTTTCAAGAAGAATGACATGAAAAAATTCTCTATTGTTAGTATTATAATATATAATTTTAAGCTTTACATAATATCTTTACTCATATATATTGTTAGTACTGCATACTAATATGAGATAAAATTATTTTTTAATTAATTTATATTACTTTGGACTAAGAACTATAACTTTATCTTTTAATAATATAATGCAAAAGACAAAATTTTGGCATTACTTTAATTAACTGACATTGTTACAGTAAGCAGTATTTTTCTAAAGAATGTATTTTATTTTTGCAATACAGGTAGTCCATGATTTATAATAGGATTTGGTTTTGAACTCTGCTGTCATAAGTCAAAAGGGTTATAAGTCATACAAGTTCAAAATTTATGAATTTCTCATTACTAATCTTTACTAGGATATTATACATTATCTTAATAAACAAAAGAACCCAAAACTACAAAAACCAGACACAAAAAGGATACATTCCATATATTAACCATTAGATTAGGGAACCCATGGAATATCATTACCAAACTGTAATACAATTCCATGGGATCAAGTCCCTGATTCAATGGTTGATATATAAAAAATATCTTTTTTATGTCTGGTTTTCATAGTTTTGTGTTCTTTTGTTTGTTTATTGCTTTGTGTTCCATGGGTTACATACAGAATTTACTAATTACATAGTTTCATTGACCAGTGATTAGTGGACTTTAAAGTTTACTAAGACAATAAATAATATTTATCAAAAAAGCTTGAGTAGCTTGAATGTTACTTCCTATCTCATCGCGTTTCCGAGAAAAAAGGGTGGTACAGGTGCTCGAAAACACCCGATATATATATATATATATACTGTGTAATGAATATGAGATAAAATTATTTTTTAATTAATTTATATTACTTTGGACTAAGAACTATAACTTTATCTTTTAATAATATAATGCAAAAGACAAAATTTTGGCATTACTTTAATTAACTGACATTGTTACAGTAAGCAGTATTTTTCTAAAGAATGTATTTTATTTTTGCAATACAGGTAGTCCATGATTTATAATAGGATTTGGTTTTGAACTCTGCTGTCATAAGTCAAAAGGGTTATAAGTCATACAAGTTCAAAATTTATGAATTTCTCATTACTAATCTTTACTAGGATATTATACATTATCTTAATAAACAAAAGAACCCAAAACTACAAAAACCAGACACAAAAAGGATACATTCCATATATTAACCATTAGATTAGGGACTTGAACCCATGGAATATCATTACCAAACTGTAATACAATTCCATGGGATCAAGTCCCTGATTCAATGGTTGATATATAAAAAATATCTTTTTTATGTCTGGTTTTTATAGTTTTGTGTTCTTTTGTTTGTTTATTGCTTTGTGTTCCATGGGTTACATACAGAATTTACTAATTACATAGTTTCATTGACCAGTGATTAGTGGACTTTAAAGTTTACTAAGACAATAAATAATATTTATCAAAAAAGCTTGAGTAGCTTGAATGTACCCAAGATTTTTCTTAATATTAACTTGTAAGTTTGATTTTTTTTTTTAAATGCTTGAATATTAGCATCTCTAATTGTAAACAAATATGCATATTTGTAAGTTACAAATATAGCTTATGTTCATGTTGTGTATTGCAAAGAAATTATGGAAAACATTTTATGCAATATTATTAATAATTGTATGTAAACTGGGGAATATCTGTTATTAAATTATATTTAATATTATGTAAATAATATTACAGCACAGATACTACTAAGTTCACATAGAATTAACCTGGTTATTAAAAAATTAGTCTGTAATTATAATATTAACATAGGAAGCTTTTCAAAAGACATCATTAAGATGATTCTTTTTTTAGAAGTTAACTTATTGGTTAAGGGATTAATATAAAAATAAATAATGATTATTATTAATAATTGAAAATATACTACAATTTAATTATTATAATAAAATTAATAAAAATTTGTTGTTTTAGAAAAACCAAAACTACATTTGAATGGTCTCTATGGAAAAATTATCCGAGTCCGAGCAGGAGATCCTCTCAACATAAACATTCCATTGACCGGAGCACCTCTTCCAAATATTGAATGGGCTTTCAATGATAAACATATTCCACAATCAAATCGTATTCAAATGGAATGTGTAGATGAAAGTGTTAGTCTAACTATAACAGTCTCTCAGAGAAATGACAGTGGAAAATATACAATTAAGGCCAAAAATCCATATGGTGAAGATTCTGCAGATATCACTGTATTGGTGTATGGTAAAAGAAATTTTTTGATTATTAATTATTCTTTAAAAATACAATAATAAAATTTAAATAATCTTAATATTTTAATAATTTACATTTTTATAATTTTATTTATTAGACAAGCCTGGTCCTCCAAAAGGTCCACTTGAATATACACAAACTACAAATTCTTCAGTAACTCTAAAATGGAATAAACCTGAAGATGATGGAGGTTCTGATATAACTGGTAAATTATTAAAATTCTAAATCATAAATAAAAATTATGATGTAGCTATTATTAGTCACTATTTACAAAGGATAGTGAAGTATACTATGTAATAATTTTATTTTATATGTCAATCATCCATAAAATATTTCAAAAATAAAAAATTAGATTTTATAAATATTTAGTCAAGCAATATGCCAATTAATTTTGAAATTCATATATGATCTTAGAATTACAGTGATTATTCAAAACTTTTAAAACCATGATTGTATTGTAACTACAATATTTGTTACTCTTGAATGTTATTATGGTAAACTCTAATCCATCACCTTTGGGGGTTGAGAAGTGCTGGATTCTATAGGGGAAGCATTGTATCATCAGGTAAAATGCAAATGTAAAAATATGTAATTAGGGTATCAAAAAAATTTCTAGAACAATCTGTGAATAATATTTTTTATTAATTATTTCATTTTTAAATATTTATTATTTTAATACATATATTTTTTATGATTATTAAAATGCATGCTACAAAAATAATATTGGCCTACTTCTTAACAATATACACTCTTATAAACTATGGCTCTGAGAGACTTCCTAACAGGCAAAAAATAATAAGATTTTTGAGAATTATTACTCTTAGAATAAATATTCTCCATCTAAACTCTGCTTTTATTCAATAATAAATATCAATACACAAGCACTAAATGCAGTAACTAAATTTATTCTAAAACAAACACAGCTTAGTGATATCACTATATCTTTGATGATAATTATACATAATCACATATAAATAAAAAAATCTCATTTAATTTACCTGAACTTGAATGGCTTCAGATTTACTACAAGGTATAAGACAAAAAAACGAGATTAAGTGCATAACTTGAAAAAAAATTTTGAAATTGGCAACAACCATTTTGGTGAGGTAATTCTACACCCCTCCCCTACCCATGCTGCCTGTTTTGACTCAACCAGTCGCAATAGTTGGAAGTATTGCATCAGTGAGTGAACACGTGCAACTGCATTCTGCTGGAAAAATGTCTAATGTAAAATCTGAGCAGCGAATCAACATCAAGTTTCTTGTGAATCTTAAGAAATCAGCCACAGAAACATTTCAAATGTTAACTGAGGCTTATGGAAATAAAACTTTGTTTTTCAAAGTGCACATGTCAAAATTCAAATTCAAGGTAATGTTGATTGTCTTCTTCGACATTAAGAAAATTCTAATGATTGAGTGGGTTTTCCCAGTGGTCAGACTGTTACTCAGCACTACTACATTGAAGTACTAAAAAGACTTCGTGAAAAAATTAGGGAAAAAAGGCCACAGTTGTGGAGTAGTGAATGGCTGTTGCACCAGGACAATGCATCTGCTCACAAGGCCCTCTCTGTCAATCAAATCAGTTTCTGACCAGCAAAAACATCACTGTGATGGAGCATCCATCTTATTCACCAGATTTGGCTCTCTGCGACTTTTTTTTATTTTCTAAAGTTAAATCTTGCATAAACATTTTACCTCAGTTAAAGATGTTTAAGCGAAAAATGGAGAATCTCCTGAAGGGCCTTCCAGGAATGTTACCGGCAATGGCAGCACTGAATGCAGAAGTGTGTGAATGCTGAAGGGGACTACTTTGAAGGTAATAACATCACAAAGGACTAATTCTGTAAGTTCACTGATTTATTGAAACAGTCTCGTTTTTTTGTGTCGCACCTTGTATGTTGTGACATCATATTTTCACATGAGAAACAAAAATTGAAAGTTAAGGAGGATAAGGAAAGATTCATGACAATGTCTCAAGGCAAATGCACTTTCAAATGAATAGCAAAAAGATCTATATCTTTTTGCTGCTCATTTGAAAGTGGAATATTTAAATTCAATAAAAATTTTGAGATTTCTCCTCATCAGTTGGATTTAAAATGCAGAATGGTGGTAATGCTACTAAGAAATAAGTCACCAGCAAATCGATTATATAATATCTCTAAATTAATCATTGAGAAAATGATTGGTACAAGACCAATCAGTGTGTGTCAAACTGGCAAATATGTTTTAATTAAATTATAAGACAAACAGCTCTACTAGCAAGTACAAAGTTATTTATTATGGTATAACGTTTTCGGATCTTTTCTCGATCCCTCTTCAGTACCATTCATTCATTTATACACCATATTTAAAAGAACATTATAAAATAGAAGATACATTTTTCAAATGCACATTTGAAAAATGTATCTTCTATTTTATAATGTTCTTTTAAATATGGTGTATAAATGAATGAATGGTACTGAAGAGGGATCGAGAAAAGATCCGAAAACGTTATACCATAATAAATAACTTTGTACTTGCTAGTAGAGCTGTTTGTCTTATAATTGAATTAAAGCAAATAGTTCCCTGTAATATTATTATGTTTTAATTCCCAGAATAATTCTTTAAGTTATATGATCATGCTTTTCCATTTGAATGGTAAAGAAGATAATTCACAATGAAATCAGCATTTAGAATCACAATAATTAAGACTCAAGGTTGATCTTTAGATTCAGTTGGAGTTTATTTTTAAAAATATATTTTCTCATGGTTGATTATATATTGCAACATCATGAGCAACTGCTTCAGACAATTTATAATTTGTTCTTTTCAGTTATCCCAAAGATTTCACCTTGCTAAAGAGCTGTATTGAACTATATTATAATATTAAGCAAGTTGTTTCTGTGTTTTATCCTGTAATTAATTTTTATAAAGAAATATTTTCTTAATAAGACAAAACATTATTAATAAAAAAATTTTGCCTAATAATTAGATTAAATTTTTAAATCATTAAATTATTAAATTAAAATCATTTACTGATCACCAGCATATTCTTTTATTGCTGGCATAGCTGCAATAGTTTTAATAGTTTATTATATTATGTATTCAGACAAATTATAATTTGTCTGAATACATAATTGTACTAATCATTCTATGATTAGTACAATTATGTATGTTTTTTGATCATAGAATGATTAGTAATAGATAGAATGATTTTGATCATAGAATGATTAGTAATAATTAGTAGAATAATTTTGATCATAGATGTTTTTTAATCATAGAATGATTAGTAACAGAAATATTTTACAATTATTTCTGTTACTAATCATTCTATGATTAGTAACATTTTATTCCTGTTACTAATCATTTGTGTTTTAACAATAATATAAATGTTTTTTTATAATAGATTTTAGCATAAAATCATAAAAAATGAAATCAAAAACTCTAGTAAATGAAATAAAATATCATTGCATCTAAGAGAAAAATCATCCTCCAAGCTGCAATTACTGGCATTGTAAAATTTGCATCCCAATAATTAATATTTACTAAATGCAGAATTTCCCATATTTTCTTATATTAATAAATTTAAAATTTATGGACCGTTGCTTCATATATCATTACAAAATGCAGTTTTGCAATATCACTTCAGTCTAATTTATATACAAATGCAAATCATAAAATTATTTAAATAATAACAATAATGTTTTTATTTATATAAGCTGATCAAATTTTATAATTTATTTTATAATATGCAAAAAATTTCAGAATAATCTAGTAAAAAATATTTTGCAAATTTACATAATATTTTTCTAAATTGAATTATGCTGCTCCATTTTTAAATAACAGAAAATCAGCACAAAGAGTAGTAAAATACAAAAATAAATAAATTAAAACCTTTTTTTTCAATTTAAAATAATTCTATCGAAGTTCTTTCAACCCTCTGAGTCTTCTTCAACAATCAATACAGAACAATATAAACTTTAGAACTTAATTCAAAAGCAGACAAATTCAATCGATAATTCATTTCAATAAAATTATTTTAAGTTGAAAAGGATTTTAATTTATTTATTTCTATATTTTCTAGATTTTCAATGTTTTTTACATTATACTCAGTGCTGGATTAAGACCCTTAGATGCTCTAACCACTAACTAATTTTGGTGTCCCCTTACACTTGTAATTCAAAATATATAAAATGGTACTTACATTTTAATAGACTAAAACCAGAGCTGAGTGTGCTATTGCAGGGTCTCCAAACTAGGGCCTGCGGGCCACATGCAGCCCATGATATGATTTTATCTGGCCCGCCAATTGGAATAATTTTTCAATAAGAATTCACAAAAAAACACGGGGTGTTGATAGATTTCAAATACATTAATTAAAATTGGGTTCAAAATATTTTCCCGAATAGCAAAAAATAACTGTAATCCAAGTTATGATCTTTCTGACTATATAAGGTCGGTTAAAATGGACAAACAAAGAAAAAAATTTAAAAGAATTCAAAACAAAATAAAAAAGCTATTCCTTATATCTTATTCGTTATTGTATTGGTTTAACTGCTCTCAATAAAACTCATATATTTAATTCTAGAGTTTTTTTTTTTTGCTATGGCCTGCAGAATGATGCTGAAGTACCCAATGTGGCCCTCATGGCAAAAAGTTTGAAACCCCTGTGCTATTGAAATAGTCATTAAACACCTTAAATTTAATTAATTTAATAATTTAAATGATAAATTTGGCTATGAAAAATTTCTGTGGTACCCCCTTCCCTTGATGCCCTAAGCATGTGCTTACTTTGCTCATAGATTAATCCAGCACTGATTATACTTAATGTATTAGCAGAATCTTATAAAATGGAGGAAGTCCCAGCATCTGCTAAAAGTTTCATTTTTAATATTGGACATCCAATTCAAAGGCTTGAATAACAAACGCTCAGCTTTTTGAAATAATATCAACTTGTATTGAAACTAATACTAAATTTTAGGAATTCAGCATGAGTCAGAAAGGACATTGACTCATTCTGGGATGCATTTTTAAAGCTGGAGAGATTACAGTAAGGAAAACAACAAAAAAATCTTGTAATGCTAATATTTGATAGCAATTTAAGTAAAAATTCTAAAAATAACAATGTAATCAGAAGTTCCAGATTGTTTGGTAAAATTTCAGAATTTTAAATTGAGAATTTTTTATAAAAAGTGCTGGATTCTAATCTTGTAATGCTAATATTTGATAGCAATTTAAGTAAAAATTCTAAAAATAACAATGTAATTAGAAGTTCCAGATTGTTTGGTAAAATTTCAGAATTTTAAATTGAGAATTTTTTATAAAAAGTGCTGGATTCTACAGAGTTCTGGATTCTCAGTGCTGGATTGTTGAGAGTATACTCTATATTAATTTAAAAGATTATTTCTATAAAACATAACTTTATTATTATTTATCTATATGCTAGTAAAGTCTTTACTTGTATGGTTTTTTTCTTTTATAAAATGTATAAAATTTTTATTCAAAAAATTTCTAGGTTATGTTGTTGAAAAATGTGATGTTGGAAGTACTAGGTGGGCCTCAGTTGGTGGATATATCCCTCAACCATATTTCACAGTTAAAGGATTATCAGAAGGAAGAAAATACAAATTCCGAGTTAGAGCAGAGAATATGTATGGTGTCAGCGAACCTTTGGATGGAAAACCTGTCACTGCTAAAAATCCATTTGGTGAGAAATGCATTTAAATTTTTGTAATATAAATTAATATAAATTTATAATACTTTAATATTAAATAATTTTTGTAGATACACCTGATGCTCCAGGTCAGCCCAAAGTTGTAGATTATGGTCCTAATTTTATTAATTTATCATGGACTCCTCCAACATCAGATGGTGGAAGACCAATTTCAGGTAACAGAATATATTTTATTAAAACAACTTTTATAAAAATTTTAAATTTATTTCACTTAATAAATTATACATACAGAATATTATTTTTTCTCTGTCTGTTTGTTCACAGAAGTATAGTTATATATCTTGTAATAAACTAATTAGGACTGGAACACTTGTGTATTAATCAAAAGTATATTAATTGCATAATTACATTATAAAGGTGACTCAAGACTAAAAATTATCATGGATATCTAAGCTTAATTTATGTAGAGTCAAATATTTTCAAAGTGCTTTACAAAATATTATTTTATTTTCATTTTATTGCCATTTTACTTATTATTTGATGTTCAACATTAATATTTCATGTTTATTTGATTTGGCAGATATAAACATGTATCAACAATGGTAGTGGCCATCTTTGTATATGATATAATATTAATCCTTAAGTGCCTTTGAGTGCTGCATCACAAATTTCATAGCTATATATTAATTATTTTGATCCTGTGACATCTTCAAATCAATAAATCAAGCAAATAAGTTTCATGGTTTATCTATGTGGCAATTATCATAGGTATTCATATATATGCCAAGGAATTTTCCTAAAAAACTTTTTTGAAGATGAGGGTTGGCTTATACATTCAAATTTCAAATCATTTCAAATTTCTTTGAAAGAAAGGATTGATGAACACAAGAATGATATAAGAGTAGTGAACATGTAAACTGCTCTAATGAGAAAATTTTATCAATCTAATATTAAAATAAACTGAGAAGAATTGAAAATTATTAGGGAAATGACTAGGAAGAATATAGATTTTGATTTTCTTATAGATCTCTGACAGAGACGTTAGAAATTATGAAAAGAGAAAAAATGGATATATTATTAATAATAGAATATCTGAAAATATTTCTAAGACCCAGTTATATGCCATGAATAGATTGTAGTCCATTTCTATATATCTTGTCTGTATTATTATGTTATACGTTGTGTTTTAATTTTTAAGTATTCTCAAATTATTTATTGTTCTATAAAATTTGATTTGGAATATTATCTTCTATATGTTTTAACTATACTATTAATCATACATACAAGCACTTATGGCAGTTGAGGATTATCAAATTTTTTTATTTCACACTTAATAATATAGTTAAAGAGTTAAAAGCAGGTAGTTAGAATATGAGTATAATGATTCATCCTACCATTGATAATATTCAAATAAACCAAAAGCACAAAAATAGGAAAATAACACAAATTTAACTATAAACAACTGAGTTCTGCTGCTTCTACTAACACAGCAAGCACTTGAAGCAGGATAAAAAACTAATTTATTATTAGATAAGTATACAGTATTATTAATGCAATATTATATATATCTAATAATAAATTAGTTTTTTATCCTGCTTCAAGTAATTATATAATATCTAATAATAAATTAGTTTTTTATCCTGCTTCAAGTGTAATAATAAATTAGTTTTTTATCCTGCTTCAAGTGCTTGTTGTGATTTCGTAATAAATTAGTTTTTTATCCTGCTTCAAGTGCTTGTTGTGATTTCTTGTAACACAAATTTATTTTGAGAATGTTTTCGGCCATTCAATGGCCATCATCAGTCGAACATATATTGTATGTTTGACTGATGATGACTATCGAATAGCCAAAAACGTTCTCAAAATAAATGTGTTATTTTCCTACTTTTGTGCTTTTGGTTTATTTGAATGTTAGAATATGCATCTATACATTTTGTAGGCACTAAAGCTGGTTTTTTTACCAAAAGTACTTTGCCTAATAAAGTTTATATTTATAGTTTACTGCTGTTTTAAGAAACATGTGAAATTTTATTTTTAAATTTCATGAAATTTTAAAAACTTTTCAATAATTTTAAACAGTGTGATAATAGGATGCTCTGTTATCACATTGCTTTATTATCTACCAACTAGTATAATGTAAATTACACAGTTAGTGAAAATATTATAGCAGTATTTCAAGATGGCAGTGATTACATCAAAAAATCACTGCCATGAAAATGTTTCTGAAATAAAGATTGTTTCTGCTTAAGTTCTGTAGTGTATATATTATTTTTCTGGAAAAAGCAGAAATATGGATTAGTGTATTTAGAAATGTTATTTATTTTACAATTCTTATTAATAAATTTTGTTTATAATAAAAAGTGAATGATATATTCAATAATAATAATTTTTTATTTTTAATAGGTTATATTATAGAAAAACGAGAAAGGGGAGCTCCAGAATGGGCAAAAATCAATAATATTCCCATAGTAAATACAGAATTTACTGTACCTAATTTATCTGAAGGAAGAGCATATGAGTTTAGAGTTCTTGCAGTCAATGAATAAATACACTAATTTATTATTAGATATATATAATATGAACTACATATACTAATAATACAATTTTTTTCCAAAAATGCTTTCAGCCTATTATGGCCCTCCTCAACCAGTAATCTCAAGCGAGTGACTAAAGTTCTAACCAGTTTCGGATACACAAATAAACTGGATGCTTATTTGTGGAACATCCCGGCAGGGACGGCCTGCATCCGAAACTGGTTAGAACTTTAATCACTCACTTGAGATTACCGGCTGAGGAGGGCCATAATAGGCTGAAAGCGTTTCCATAAAATAAGTATACAGTATTATTAATGCAATATTATATATATCTAATAATAAATTAGTTTTTTATCCTGCTTCAAGTAATTATATAATATCTAATAATAAATTAGTTTTTTATCCTGCTTCAAGTGTAATAATAAATTAGTTTTTTATCCTGCTTCAAGTGCTTGTTGTGATTTCGTATAAATTAGTGTATTTATCCTGCTTCAAGTGCTTGTTGTGATTTCTTAGTCTATACATATTTTTCATATATACAAAATTAGATTAAAAATTTAAGAATTTTTACCTCTACAAGTATTTCTCTGCAATTTTAGTATTATTTCATTTTTAGTTTTTTCTTTTTCAATCCACATATTTATAAGTCGATGATGCTTCTTTTCTTGAATATTTCTGTATTCATCATTTAATGCTTTTTCAAATTTTTCTATGTGATTTTGTTGCAATAATTCTATTTCCTAATTTAAAACAAAAATTATTCATAAATAAAGTATATTTATATAAGATTAATTGCTTTTTAAACACAGCACAGAAATTCAAAGTTTTATAATAATATTTTTGTTGAAAAGACTTATTATTTTAGAAGTTTTAAAGAAATTGGAAGAATGTACTGTATTAGTTCTCTTTGATCATTGTCAATTTCTAAAAATTCTTAACTGATATGATTTTTAAAGTAAAAAATACAGAACAGGCAGTCCTCAATTTATGATGGAGTTTGATTCGAGATCATAAGTCAAATAAGTCACAAGTCAGAAATGCCCAAAATTTATGGATTGCCTATTACTAATATTTATTATTACACCCCATTTTAATGTAATACAAGTAATCCTCTAATTATGATGGCATTATATTTTGATAATCCCACTATAGGTTGCAAAAAATCATAAGTTAAAAACGATCCACAACAGTAGTAATTTTAGTAATAATAACAGACAAATGGAATATTGGATCCTTCAATATAGTTAAATTGCTGGATTTAATCTCAGATCATAATCTCAGAAATTAAGTTTATTAATCTCAGATCCTCAAAATTGTAAAATCATCCATAACTGAGCTTAGATCCCCAAGGTGGTAAGCAATCGTTTACCACTTTAGGGATCTAGGTTCCATTAGCCAATTGTAAATTTTAATAAAACAAAAAGTATTTCTATCTAATATAATATAAAAAATAGCCAAATTCATAATATTGTAAGGGCAATTGTAAGATCAGATTATTATAGGGTTGAATGATCATAAGTAGGAAGTACCTATAAATTTAACAAACACCAAAATACTGTATATAGATAATTTTAGAAGATTTATAGGGTTTCTGTTAAAACCCATTTTTTTGTTTAAATACTGTTGTTTTTGAGTTTTTTCTTGTGGGAAAAAATGTGTTAAAATAACTTGTTAGATATATTAAACAAATAATCAATTAGGAATTAATAAATTAAATAATACCCAATTACAAGCCCATTTCAATTCTGGATAAAGTTTTTATTTCAAATAAATAAGTAAATTATAGTTTAATTATCAATTAACAAATGAAACCTCCTTAGATCAAATTAATTTAATTATAATTAATTAGTTTATTTTAAATTACTACTACTAGGATTATTTGGGCTTCTTTTAATGAAATATTTATCAAATTCTTACTTTCTCTCGAATAGTCCAATCTTCTCGTTCCTGTTCATTAATTAATTTAAAACGTTTTTCCAATGCTAATTTTCTATTTTGTTTTTCTAAAATTAATAACTGTTCTTCTTGGAATTTTCTTTTATATATCCTATCAATCATATCAATTTCTAATGCACCAGCAGGTAAACCATTACCTTTATAAAAGAAAATTATTAAATTCATAAAATTTATTTTTATAAATGTTTAAACAAGAATTTTAATCTATAATTTTTATAGTTCTAAAAATTAACTTTGATAGAAACTAAAATTAAAGTTAACTTAAAATGACTGAACTTTGAAGTTCTTGATTTAAATAAGTAAAATATAAGATATTATTTCATAAAATGGAATAAATGTCATCATGTTATATTAATTATATTAAACATTGATAATTATATATTATTATAATCATTTTCAGTTCATTCTTAGAATTAATAAATTATTTTAAGAGTTAAAATTACACACATCTGTGAATGGAGTACGTCGGCTTTGTTCTTTATCGTGAACGGAGTATAATAACCTAAAAAATTAAATCAATAAATCTTTTTGTTCAAATAATAAATTGCTGTATCATTTTTCACCTCTCTTTTGAAAACTCTTAAGATATTAATAGAAATATATACTTAAGCAGTAATCTTGGCCATTATGTACAAGAAAAAACACGATCGAGGGGATGTAATAAATGTAAACATAACATCAAAAATGGCATTTTCCACCAGGCTCAACAAAGCATATAATACACACATACAGATCAACTTATATTAAAAATATTAATGGTTATAATTATTCACATAACTTAATAATATAATTAGATTTTATCCCGATAATTAAATTTATATTCGGTTCTAAAACTAATGATGGTGTAGGAAAATTTGATGAAATAATAATTTAATTCTCAAAATAAAATGTAGTAGGACCAACGGTTCTACTACATTTAGACCAACCGTTGGAATCACTAGTAGACCGACGGTTCTACTAGTCATTCCAACGGTTTATAAAAGCCATTAATCATTGAATTAGAATAATTCAGTGGCCGGATTGGCCAGGTAAAAACACTTCGATTTTCCACTCTATAAGACCCTGTTACGATTCTCGGTCCCATACTTTGGTAAATTCTTTCATAATATCTGGGTATGGCCCGTCGATCCCCATCCTCTGCAATACGGCTGACTCCTCCTGGGATGATAGCTTGTGGCAGAGCTGTTTTAGCCCAGCACCTAGTAATCACTCTGATTGGAAAGTAGGCGTCATCTGTTGAAAAAAGAAAAATTGCTGTGGAATCTGCCCATTTTAAGAACATCACAAAGAATCAGTATTAAGATACTTGTCTGATCTAAAGGAACTAGCTAAGGAACCGACATGGTCTGCTAAAATTGGATCAGTCATCGACCATTCTTAATCGATGAATTGACTAAAATAAATGATCTTAACTTTCTCGTGAACAACGTTTATTGAAGTGAATTTAGAACTAGCACTAAAAATAGCACAGTAAAATCAATGGGCATTTCTCTCCTTCAATCTCTAGTAATTTGTCATGTAAATGCATTTCAGTAGTTTCGAAAATATCTGCTTATTAGAGACTCATTTGCAATTTAAATAATATTGGATAAGGTAAGAGTTGGCGATTTTTCTCTCTTTCTCTTCATTCCTTTAACTATTTTGGAATATTTTCAGAAGGAAATCGTATTGATTTTTAATTATTTCGTTATCCAAAAGTTAAATTATGTAAATTTGCATCAGAATGCAATGAAATTCTTCGTCTTTTGAATCGCAATTCCATTAAATATGATTATCAAGTGATATTTTTATCTTATATAATATTGTAAAAGTATTGAGTTCGATAATTTGTTTTCTATTCCTAATCAAATTTTTCTCACGCTTTGAGTTAATTTTGATCTAGAACAAAGTTTATTATCACTCTTTATCTTATCCTCAGTTTTTTAAGTGGTGGAAAGATTTCTCATCTGTCTCGGATGGAACGAATCTGTTAAGATGAACGAACATAACTAATCGGTCCAAAATATTAACATCGATTGACAATTTCACTAAAATCTTTAAAATAATTTTAAATCATATTATTAAAGTTTCTCAAATGATATCATCTTAGATTATTGATTATTAATGTTTTTTGACTCCGAAAGAAATATAAAGTACTGTACATAATAATTGAAAGAGAGAGAGAAATAAAAGTTTTTGAATCAATGTTTACAGTAGTATTTGCCAAAATGGCATTTAGCCAATACGAAATCAAGTGCCTTTAAGTTAGGATAAATAAAAAGGAATCCAGTAATTATTGACTGAACTTGTTGGCAAATATATCGATGACTATGGATGAATTTTGTTTACAGAAACAAAATCTGTCAATTTTGTTTTCGTCCATAAAAATTTTTGAATAGTTAGTAATATTTCGAATTTTATTAAAAATGAATAATTGGATAAACATACACTTTCCGTATGCTGAAGTAAGCTTATTAAGACTGTTTCTAGTAGAAGAAATCATTAAGGCGGAGTGGGGTAAGAGCGTACTTGGGGGAAATGCATTATCGGGATTTTTTTTATTATAAAATAATCGAAATTTTGCTATTTGATATTGTAGTATTCTACTAGTATTTCTGATATTGTAGTACAAGTTAATATCGATCTATCGAGATAGATAACTCACGATGAATGATGCGAATACAGTATTTACATTTTACAAATGCCGTCCGCATTTGAAAGCAAACAAAATGTTGACAGCATTTTAAAAGTGCAATAATTCTTAAGATTACTTCATATTAGGAGATATAAACAAAATGTGACAGCATTTTAAAAGTGCAATAATTCTTAAGATAATTTCATATTAGAAGATATTTTTTAGTAAGTACGAAAAATATTGATTAAGTTTACATTACGTAAACAATATTTTTTGACATTTCAAAATTTATCGAGATAATCCCTGGTAAGATCTTGCCCCGTAAATATTGTTACCTGGGGAAACAATATACCTGGGTAAAGTGCGAATCTGCACCTTGGGGTAATCGCGTTATAGGCTGTTCTGGCTTCATAACGCGTTCAATTTTATTTTTTCGTGTTCTACATTTTAATATGTTTATTAGCTTCTTTTTCTAGTATATAACATGGGTCGCAGCTACGTCAGAAAAACCAACAGGGACGATTATTCAAAAGAAATGAACGGCATGCGAACGTTGTCCGAGATGACGATTGGTAAATGCAAAGATATCAATTAAAATTTTCGTATAAACCAGTTTTTATTCCATAAAAAGCATTTTGTCATATTTCACTATACCATCCCTCACATTTCACAAGAGGAACACAACCTCCGTCCCTCCAACCTGTATGTTAAAGCCGATCGAAATCGGCTTTAATATACAGGTTAGGGGCCATCGAAAAGTGACCCGTATAAAAGGTTTAGATCACTATGCCTTCGTTTTTAAAAAATCGAGGTCAAATGTCATGACACCGGACCATACCGCTTATATACCTAAAAAATTAATCCCCTTTCAGCTAAACTGCTGGCGTAGTAGTTAAGGCGTTTGCATGCGGAACTGAAGGTTGTGAGTTCGAGTCTCGTTTACGTATTTTTTTTTTTAAAGTGAATAAATTAAAATATTACTAGCAATAAAATTTCAGACAAAATCAATTTTTTTTGGTCATAGTTACGTATGGGATAGCAACAATTCGACGAGTTGCTACTACCCCATACGTAAAGAGCTTCGAGCGCAAATGGATATATTAGATATCACCCGACGCATAGTGAATTACGATAATTAGAAAGTGAGAGTGATAAAGCGAGAAAGAATCCGAACAATAATTGAAAAGTGATTTTGCCAAACGTAACTATGACAAAAAAAAATTACTTTTACCTTGAAGTTTTATTGTTATTAATATTTTAATTTATTCACTCGAAAAAACAAGGTACGCCAGCGAGACTCGAACTTACAACATTCAGCTCCGCATGGAAGCATCTTAGCCACTACACCGCGGCTTTGAAATATCAGCAGTTTTTTAGGCATATAAACGGTGCGTTCCGACTTTATGACATTTGACCTCGATTTTTTTAATAACGAAGGCATAATGACTTAAACTCTTTTACAGGAGTCACTTTTCGATGGCCCCCAACCTGTAGATTAAAGCCTATCGAAATCGGTGGGACGGAGTTGTCCTCTGACATTTCAAGAGTTCAAATCTCGTTTCTTTAACAAAGAATAACTCTAAAACGAATTCTATGGTATAACATTTCAAGATCAACATTATTCTTTTTACAATAAATCATTTTTATAAATAATATGGAATAGAATTATACAAGATTTTGTGTAGCAATAGTTATTTCGTATGAAAACAAATGAAAAATTACATGATAAAAAAATAAAAAGGATTATATATATAGAAATCTTTCATATAGCTACATACAGTCTTTAAAAAATTATTCGTATAAAATATATTTATCTGGATTTTTCATAGGACTGTTTGATGATTTTGTACGATGTTGTCGCAAATTTAAATTTTTCAAAAATGATTTAAACTGTAATAGGTGAGCAATACGATTGCATTGCTAACCGAATAGCTGACATTTTGTACGATTTTGTTGCATATTTAAATTTTTCAAAAATGATTTAAACGGAGACCCTGCCAAATATTTATTACGATCAGTTAAAATCCTTTCGTTTCTCAAATTTCAAGAGTTCAATCCTGTTTTCTTTAACAAAGAATAACTCTAAAACAAAATAACCTATCTTATATGTGGTAAAAAGCATTTTATAGTAGATTTGTTCCTAATTCTGCTCGTGCCAAACAGAGTGTATAAATATCAAAACTTTTTTAACTTGCAGTACACTCTTACCCCGTTTCGGGTTAAGTGCGTGGAAGCTGACACTTTGTAAGATTTTGTCGCAAATATAAAATTTTCAAAAATTATTTAAACGGTATTAGCTGTGAAATGCCATTGTTAACGACCCTTGCCAAATATCTTTACGATAGGTTGAAATACCTTCGTTTAAAGTCCAATTTTGTAAAACCGCTGTGCACTTACCCCACTTCGTCTTACGTTGAAATACCTACGTTTAAAGTCCAACTTTGTAAAAACCGCTGTGCACTTACCCCACTTCGTCTTATTTTTGAAAATATTCGTATTGAAGATACGTAGCCAGACTTTGACTTTAAAGCGTATTAGTATGATCCTTAAATAGTATTAAGTATCCTTAATGAGCTTTCTGAAACTCTATCGAAAAACAACTTTCTACTTTTAATATCAAAGTAGTTGATGATTTTCTATTCATGTTTACTTGCACTTAAATCCATAATATTATCAGTGGCGTATCAATTGCTGAATGGGCCCGTATGCAATCAAAGCTGATGGGTCCCCACTCATTTAGAATCTTTAGTAGCTTCCGTGCATAGAATTACTAATTTAGTTCTTTGCGGATTAAACCTACTGTCTTTTAATGTTATTAATGGGAAAATTCTATACATAACGTTGTCGTATTATTTTAGTGAGTTTTTACCGAAGTTAATGCAAAATTTACTGTTATTCAATACAAATATGTATTATAAAAATCCTTTTGTAAATGTTTTGGTATTTTTGTAAAAAATAAATCAGTAAGTCGCAGATGGCAATATTTATGTCAGTTCCAACTTAGTTAACTCAGCGAACGGATGAAAGCGCTTACACGAAGTTATAAAATCAAGCGCTAATCTGATATCAAAATGAATCAAAATTATCAGAAATTGTATAATTTATTGATCAGAAATATCAGAGATCGCCTCGTTTCTATTTAATATTAACTTATGATACATATATTAGTAGAGGTCATATTTGCTCGTTATAAAAATATAGTTCTACACATCCGATTTTATTGGTGAAGTTCCCGACAGATTAATATTTTTGAATGAAGTCAAATATCATGGAATATAGAATTGACAATTTGTTAGCAATAGGTATGGCAATTCCATATTATCAATGTACGCCCTACTAGCGCAAAGTATACTTAAATACTTTAAAATTCTGCGTAATTATTTATATTCCATCCTGTTTGTGTATTATCTGATATTTAAATCCTTCAGAAATATTAATTTACGAACAGTTATATATATATATTCGTATTTTTAATAATTGAATCAATAAGAAAATGATTTTTATATAGTAATTAATATGGCAATATATTTAATTTAATTTTTATTAATATATTTGTAAATTAATTTTTATTAATTCAAAATGCCATTTTTATCGTTTTAAGCGATAAAAATGGCATTTTGAATTAATAAAAGTTTTTTATCATTTAAATGAAACAAATTTTATTTTTATTAAAAATATAGAATTTATTGTTTGTTTTGTTAATTCTCTATAAATATATATATTTATAATTTATATATTTTCTTCATGTATTAATAAACATGTCTTTTCTTAATTTATTTAGTATTTAATTTTAACATAATTTCTTATAATGAAAGCCTTAGCCCCTTATGTGCCTCCGAAATTCATGCGACCGTGTTCATTGTACACTCTTCACCTCGATTATTACGCTACTGGTCATCATGAACAATTTTTGCATTACATACATTTCTGAAATTTTTAAAACGTTAACAATTGGAATTTGATTTATCTAAAAATATACTTACGATATACCTAAGTTATTTATTTATTTGTTTAATGTATGAGTAGAGTTTTGACGTATGGAAACAAATTAATTTTGTTAACTTGTGATGAGCGGTCAAGTTACATATTAAAAATAATTTTAAAACATGTAAATTTTCATTAAAAAATTCATTGCTAAATGAATGGAAATATGTCTGGAAATCGACTAGTTATGAAAATAAAATATTATCTATCAAACAATTCAATTAAATAATAATAATGAAAAAACTAGAACATCAGAGTCGCATCTGGTTTTAAAAGTATATAATGCCCTACGAAAAATGGTGTCGTTATTTAGATATACACTTGTTTTGAAAATAAGCGAAAGATATATAAAGAAGAGTCTACAAACATCTTTCACTTACGAAATATATTCTGTCGAAAATCCAATAATCGTTCCATCTACGTTTTGAAAATAAATACCGTCATAAATTGCAGTTTTTTAAAAGCCAATTCTCATGTACTTTCGCATGTAGTTTTTAATACAGTCAGACTTTCTTTGTACCTATTAATCTAGTATATTATCCAAAATATACTAGATTAATAGGTGCCAAATTCTAATTTCCTAGACTTTAATCTTTCTCGAAAATTCGGGAAAACTATTTCGGCTCTCAATGCATTACTAAGAGAGTTGATTTGATTTATGACCATTTTATAAGGTAGCTTTTAGTAAGTTCGAGTCGAGAATGATTCGAATTTAAAAATATTCTCTGAGTAGAAAAGTGTGTTTTTAAATTGTCTTTTATTAAAATTGTATTGACGGATATTCTCAAAAGATTTGACATTTCGACAAAACTCAATTTCACTTGCGAATTTGGATCCCGTTACAACTTTAATTATTAATCCAGGAGTGACTATTTTTTCTATTTTATTTTCTAAATTAGAGAGATTTTTACTGCCATCTTTATTATATTTTTAATCATGGTAGATGATGACTTTTTTTATTTTTTCATTGTTACAAATCTAAACTTTATGAATATCATTATTTGAATCTTATAAAGGGCATAATTCAAATAATTAGAGCTTCTAACCAGCTTAAAAGTACAGTATAGATTACTATATATAGATTTATGAATCTTTCAGTTTTCCTTCAATTTTCTCTCCCTAACCGAATTATTAGGGAAATCAGTTTTTCCTATGTTCTCTCAGTTCAATTTTTCAGATAAAATTTAATTTTTCACTTAACTTATTTATTTAAATTAAATAATCTCTCGAATATAATTTTTCAGATATAGATTTAGAGATAGAGTTTATAGATAAAGTAAAAAGATATTTAGGCCTATAAGAAAAATATTTCGAATCTCACACGAAATCAATTTTCACTATTTCTCTCAATTCGATATTTATAAACGAGCCGAAGATACTTGATTGGAATCCCATAATGTAATTCTAACTTTTGCCAGGAGGTCGCTGAGTTATGAGGCTGCAGGGAATGCCTAAGTTTGTTCTCTCGTATCTTTGCAGGAACAACTTTTCGATTGTTTGCGACAGTCAAACATTGTCCTAACGTCATTCTATCAAATTTTCAAAGTTTTTCTCTGTTGCCTGCAGAGTTACAATGCCAACTATGTGAAACAGATGAAGTATTCGTTGTCTCTTCAAGTTCCACTTTCGACGCTACACAATAGAATTTCCACAATTGAATCTATCATTAAAATGATTTATTTTTTGATTTTTCGTGAAAAGATTCAATTTGTTATTCGGAAATGTCCTCGGAAAGCAAATTAAACATTCTGCATTTTTAAAGTGCTTTTGTTATCTCATTTATAGCTATATAATAGTTCTGAAGATTCTCTAATAGAGCTTTGATGATGATTTTATACTTAAAACATCATCAGAATAAAGCTTGTTTCCACAATATTTGATGATGTTTGGTAACATTTTTTATCTCTTGCTAATGCTTGGTATCTTGTTTTCCTTCACGCAGCACTCTAGTATTCTGACATTGTTATTTTGACAATGATTGATCTGCATAATATTGACATTCAAAAAATGGAACTTTTGTAGGTTCCAGAGGATGCTTGTTAGCCGCTATTGATAAATCTCGATTAAATCTAATATATTCAGATACTAATATGTTTCAAAACGCATTTATATATATAATATGCTAATAACATCTATACAGTTTTGCAGCAGCAGAATTATTCTACACAACAGCAATAAATTATCAGTATTCTCAGAAGTCATATTGCTGTTACAATCTAAAAGTATATAATTAGCCATGAAAATTAGATTATTGCATTTTATTATCAATTAAATTACTTATTAAGAAATGAAAAATATGTAATAAATATAATTTTATGGATCGTAATAATAATAATTTTATTAATTTGCGCAAAAACAATTATCAAAGCCTAGTAATTTTGCTAAATTTACTTATTTCAACAACTGAATTATCTAAGTAATTATACTCCTTTCATTCATTAAATTTAACATTAAACAGTTTTTTATAATTTTTTTTTTGTGATTATTAATTTTAGTATGTTTACTCGCTCAATTAGTCATTTTTTATTTTTTATAGCTTTAAGAATATTGTTTTTGGTTTTAAAAATTTTTAAATTAATTGTTTCTAACGATTTTAAATTAAATTAATGCTTCAGGAAAAGTTTTTATCTGTTAAAATCTACAGTTATTCATTAAAAAATTATAAATTTCGAATACTTAATACAAAACAAAATTGGTGTATTTTTATGGAATTATCTTTGTAAAATCTACAGTTATTCATTAAAAAATTATAAATTTCGAATACTTAATACAAAACAAAATCGGTGTATTTTTATGGAATTATCTTTGCATATATTGTACTTAATAATCTTTAAGTACAGACAAAAATGTAAATATTTTAACAAATTATTAAAAAGTTCCACAAATTAACAAGGTCCATTTGCAATTTATTAACTGCCATTTATTGATTATGCTAGAAGTAACACAATAGACTGGAAAGTTATAAACAACGTTTAAGCATAAACAAAATTCATAAAAATATATTGCAGCAGTTGCGAGAAACAAGAACTTTAATAATTAAAAATCTGAAAATTATAATTGTTAATCCTAGAAATTATAAAGGAAATTTTTTGATTGGTAGCTAGCGTGTGCATTTACAAATTCTGATATAGAAATCTAAAAAATAGTTTCAGATTAGAAATGAGAAAATCTTTTTTCCAAGAGAGTAGATGATGGATCGACTTTGATATTTATTGTCGAAAAGGAATGAAAGAATATATTTTCTGCCGATATGAGGGATTGCACTTTGTAGCTTTGATCTCTCATATTGATTCTTTTGTACGATCGATCTGAAAAAGTCAGTTGTAAACGGAGGATATCTTTCCAGAATTACCGGAAATGTTGAAAGTTTTTTTTTCAGTTTTATTTTTTTTCTGTAAGCAATAAATTGAGATTTTTACGGATAATTTTTCTATTTATACGAAAAAATTTCTCTATAATTTATATTTAATGATAGATTTGTTTGCGCTGAGTATATTGGATCGAACAATACTCTCTTTCCTCTAAGCTGATTATATAGAATATTATACGGAGGGCCGCCGAGAGAAATTTTCGGGACAAGTCTGTAGTCCGGGCCCCACTTAAAAAAGTGCATTACTTTAGTTTAATAAAAAGCCGTATAAAACATTAATCATTTATTTAAAAAAAGGCAAACAATAAATTCAAAATTCTATACATTACATATTATGTTATATATGAAAAAGTTTATTTTGGTATGACTGTTTTTAGGTGCTCTGTCGGCAGCTTGTGAAATATTGGACACGTTATGTCACACTTCAAACCCGACAGTCGGGCCCTTTTCGATGCCAACCCGTGACAAAAGTCACGGATGTCACCCCTCTCGGCGGCCCTGATTATACGTTATAAATATTATTCTGTAATCCATTTAGTTCCTAAAATATATGAATAATTTATTGCATATAGCCATAAACATGGACGTTTGATTGCATACTACAATTATTATGTCATCTAGGAATATAGGGATTATACGTTCGCATTCCAATACAGACAATGTTCTTTTGGACAGATAAATTATTAGTAATCTTGACTGTTATAATTATATTTTACATAACACTGATAAGGAACATTAAAATTTAATTATTTTAACAGTTATTAACTTCTCTGTTGTTTTATATTAGTATTAGCACAAAATCTGTTCTGCTTCAATAATTTTATGAAAGTTGAAATGAAATAAAATTATAATCCTGACATTTAAAAACAATAAGTATTACTAGCATGTATACTTCTTCCAATGTTGTTATACTTTTGTAAATTTTATAAGAAAGAGAAATATGATTTTGTAAAAAATAAATAAAAAGAGAGAAAAAGTGAGTATTTTTGTTTTTCAGAATTGTTCTATTCGTTGCTCAGATAAAATAAATATGCTTGGTTGGTTTTTAATATTTTTGCTATTTATCATTTTGTTAGTCTAGAATCCAGACTGTAACCAATATGGCTTCCAGCACATATGTGCGCTGTCAATGATAGTACGTGAATCTTTTCCAATCTCTCTCAAAGTTATGATGGAAAAAGATGAAATGGTAAAAAGCAAGTGAAAGCCGATACATTTTTATCTATCGTTTTACGGAGGAGGAGTTATTAAACAGTCTATCTAATCGGGGTTTATGATTAGCCTATGGCGTAAAAAAAGGAAAAATTAATCAGATAATATTTAGTGAAAAAAAGGGTACAAATCCTATCAGATATGGGACTTGACAATATAGAACACTCACTCCTCAAGTAAGTGACAGACTAGAAAGTTGGATCGGAAGCTAATAAATTCCATTGGAAGTTAACAAGAGAAGTTGCTGATCTCCAGTCTTGCCAAATAAGTAGAATGAGATCGGAGAAATTTTATTCTACAATACTGGCGGTCCTCGACTTTCGTACTTAATTGGTTCCTGAACTGTGGGATTTAATTCCCAACATTTTTATTGAGAAATTTGGCAATGAATAGGGCGTTCAAATTTGAGTTTAAATTTATAATAAGATATATATCATTTCTGCAAATGTATAACTACTTGCGGGAAAAATTTACGACTTTATACTTGAATTTCACAGATATTTCTAAGAGTTTGGGAATTACGGAACTATATTTTAATTCTGATAAAATATTTTATTTCGACAAAGAGATAAAATATTTTAATCGATTTATGTTTGCATTATAATATGAATGACACGGCGTTTTACTTATAAAATATAAACTTCTCAAATATCGATAATAAATATCTACCTAGAAAAAAAAAAGCTATCAATAAATCAAGTTACAGTTCCTCTTACAAGTGTGACCACCGTGATTTTTTTTGTTCGTGTATATTATCCATATGATACAATTAAGAAAAAGATAATACAATTATGAATGTCATTGATTTGTTCGTCACGTTTATGATGAAAAGTCTACAAACTTGATCAGCATTCAGGTAGTTTTAATTATAATTAAAATGTCGATAAATATTCTTTCTTAAATAAAGAATTACATATTTGTGTATAAAAAATTATAGTTATTTTTAACTCATTAGAATGATACAGTTTTTATCTCAACCTAAAGAAAATTTGATATATGTTGAATTATTCGACCGCTTTTTTTAGTTGATAGTTATATATTAACATTTTGTCTAGAGAAGAACAAAAAGTAATAAAAAAAATAACATTTTGAATGTGGAAGAAAATTTATAATAATACCTTAATAATACCTTCTGGACTTTTAAAAATTCGGTATAATTGATTAAAGAAAAGAGTTTTATTAACCTAAACAGAGGAATTTAATAAAAATTTAAATAATAATTTTAAAATATGAAAATTGTATCAAGAATTCTCTTTTTATATTTGAGTTTAAATATTAATATCTTTTCTGCAATATTTAACTACTTTCAGAAGTAAAATTCCGATTTTGTACTTAAATTTCACAGATAATTCTAACAGTTTGGGAATCATGGAATTATATTTTAATTCTGATAAAATTTCTCACAAAGAAAAATACTAATTCATGTTTGCATTGTAATAAAAATAACATTAATTACTAGAAATAATTTCAATGAAGATGTTTTGATAGTTGTTTGAGGAAGAAAATGTTAAATATTTTACTAAAACAGATTAATTATAATTCGAAACTTAGATTACAGAAAGTGGAAATAATGAAACTATTAAAACTTATTTTAATAATAAGAATAGCAAAATAATTTTGTCGAATCAATAATTTTATATTTAGATCAAAGATAAGCTTTTAGTAAATGGTATTGCATTAAGAGTAGTGATACACAGTTGCCTAGAATAACACGTTTGAGTAATTACAGCTGAATTGATTTCTGTAGTTTCTTAGTGCACTTAATGGGAATTCGGG
This sequence comes from Olivierus martensii, assembly GCA_000484575.1. Classification (NCBI taxonomy): domain Eukaryota; kingdom Metazoa; phylum Arthropoda; class Arachnida; order Scorpiones; family Buthidae; genus Olivierus; species Olivierus martensii. Next base: position 23,083 of record AYEL01079993.1, on the reverse strand, counting down.
TAACCGAATCTAGTGACTTTAATGCACATCTCTCTGTGTTTAATTTTCCAATCAAATTATTGATTTTTACGTGATAATGATTTTAAAGTTTTATATAGGAAAAGTTCCGGCTAATAGCTTTTTCTCTTTATTCTATTAACATATTTTATCTGTGTAAACTGCCATTGTTTGTTTTCAGATTCGTAGTACCATCATGCTAATTATTTTAAATAATATCTTGAGGTAATTTTTTGACATATTCGATCGTTGTGCAATAATGTATAGACAAATTGCATAAAATGTTACTTTAATAGCAAAGTTGTAACATGGGATTCCCTTATTTGTCTTTATATTTTACGTTTGTTTAATTTTGGTTTTGAGAATTGAGTTCCTGTTATTTAATTGAAATTTGTTATACTGTATTTACAAAGTTGAATGAAATTATAAACAGATATTTGGAGAAATTTGAATTAATCCGTTTACACACTAATCCATGTACACTTGTAATAGTGATTTTTTGTAAAAATATATTAATAAGTTTGCCAAGGACAAACTTAGTGTGTGAATATCAAAAATAGTGTGAATGAAAGTGCATGGATGTTAAACTGAAGGCCTATTTGTATGCACTTTATTGTACGCCCTTATCACATATTTGTATTTCATATATATATATATATATATATATTATATACCCAAGTTGATCAGGATGTCAAAATATGTATTAAATGTTAATTTTATTTTATTTATTAAAATTTTTTAATATCTTATTCAATTCCGGGAAATCAATATATTATAGATTGGGGGACGTTGCAGCGAATCCAGTGCATTCCCCATTTGCACGGTTTGCTCTAGCATAGTAAATATTAAAAATCATTAAAATTTAGATCATTTCTCACAGTATAGAGATTACAGATAATACGATTACTGGTTTTGAAGTCTCCACATGTTTCTCTTACAAGATGGCAATGATTGATATTATGAAAATTTTATATATTTGAAATTATAAATTGATATAAAAGATATACTCACTTAATGTTTTTATTTTCTAAGAAATAGTTTTATTATTATTTACTATCGGTGAAAGCTACATTTAAAATTTTTAACGATATTTCTATTTATAAAATTTATAATCTTAATGATTTGTCTTTCTGTTTGATTATTTGAATTTTAATTAAAAAAACGTTTGAAAATATATACGATCAATTTAACTTTGATTATTTTAAATTATAAAAAATAGAGTGACAATTTAGTCCGACACATTTTCAAGGATGGAAATAAAAATAAGTACAACACGTGAAACAAAACGAAATAAAGTTAGACGTGACGACAAAGAAACACGGTAAGTTCGATTTTGAAAATAGGATCTAGTCGTATATGTGCTATTTGTAAACATCACAAGTATGGTCATTGGTATTTCACAATGATTCGAAACCCTTAACTCGCTTATGTTGACCATTGTGAGGAATAAATGTCAAGAATAGAAAAAAGTGCGGGGGAAATATTCCAATTCTCATGTATCTCATAAAATTGCATCCGAAATAGGATCGTGTCATGAATTTATTATTTAAGTTTTTAAATTCTACTAGTAGAAATAAATCGGATATTGGGTGTAAAATAAGATAAAATTCGGTTTTTAACTTCTTTCTCGCCAACATTCCTTTCTTGCACTCGATGCAAAAAGAAAACAAAAATGATGCTTGAAGATTGTGATAAAAATTTAGATACTGTATATTTATCTTGTTTTATTTTTATATCACTTTAAACAACTTAATTTTTGTTTGGACATATTCGATTATGCATAGGCAATGGGCGCTTGTGCAGTTGGCTTTTTCTTAGAAAATTCTGTGTAAAATTATTCGAGAATGGAATTGAAAAAGAAAATGTTTAGTGTAGCATAGGAAACTTATCTGACAGTTGGCTGAAGATTTTTGCCCGAAGTAAAGGAAAAGCTTCCTAAATAAACGGATATCTGTAAGAAAAGATAGAGAGAAGAAATCCAGCAGAATTTAAGATTTGTTTCTGCTATAAATTAACTCCGGCCCTAAATCTGGAATATTCTTCCGAAATTCAATTTTATTATACAACCGCTACATTTTAAAAATACTTTTTAAATGCAATATATTTTAAAAGAAAGTATACATTTTTTAAAATAAAAAAGTGCATGGAATCTTGTAAACTGTTATTCTTAAATCTCAAGAATTTTTGTAGATCTCAATATTATTGATGTTTTATTTATAAAATATGTTGTTTTTTCTTGTTTATATATATATATATTATACAATATATAATTGGAAGTAAGTTTTTCAATGTTTAAGATATATAGGAAAAGTTTCTCTCTTTTCTAGCTTTTTCCTTCTAATAGACATGTCAAGGAATCTTATTCTGCAAAACGGGAGGCATCGTGTTTACCAAGAATTTTGTAACAAGAAATTTTTGTTATTATCAGAAACAGTGCAGCTGACAGCCTAATATATGTCATCATTCTTCTGTAACACGAGAGCAACTGGTGCCAGTTTTCTTTTATCTTGTCTTATTTTTAATTGTTTTTCGAACAATTTCTAGAAACATAAGTTGTTCTATTGCAGATAACATATTGATCTTCTTTTCTTCTTTACAAAATAAAGAGCTAATAACAAAAACTTAATTTCTTGCAGCTTCGTTAATTAAATTATTTATATCTTTAAGAATTTTCAAACTGGAAAATAAAGTAAAATATTACAATAAAAAATTGTTGTGGTTTTTGCATCGACTTTCAGAGCAATAGATGAAATTACCAAATAGATAATGAAATACGAAGATAAAATTGTCTCTTATCACATAAGTAAGCGGTGTTAAAAATGTAAATTTTTATTTAGAGAGCTTGCATGAGATGTCGATGAAACTCATACGACGTATAGGCATAGGTTATATCTACATCTTAATCTCTTACATAGATATGCGTTATATAATTTATATATATATATACAAGTATATATATATATATGTTATGGATAAAGTGATTAAGATAAAGTTATGAATAATGACAAACAAAATCGGACATTGTAATAAATTTCACATTGTTTACCAGAATTTATCACATTGACGGGTCAATATGACTATTGCTATCAAATGGTCTGGACAAGAGATGATGATGATATCTTTTCCTCAGTATTAAAAGCGTTAGAGGAGGAGTAATCATTATTCTTATTTAAATTGGTTGTTATGATTTTTATCATAATGTTGACAGAATTATAAAATTTTATCAATAATACATTTTGTTAAAATTAATAATAATTACCTTTCAAAAATATTCTAGTTTGTGAAATTTTCACAAATTATTTTATTATAAGCTGTATGCAAAGGAATTGCTAAAATAAATTTATTATAATAATTATTCTAATTATTATATAGTGTCTATTGCTTTATTAAAGATTTTTATGTAATTAATCGTACAGAGATATAATAAAGCGTCGATTATACAGAGTAATTGTTACTAGAGTTCAACGCTTTATTGTAATATCATTAAATTTTTTAAATTTATTACAATGCCCGATTTTGTTTCTCATTATTCATAATATCCGGGCATTATAAATAATGCCCGTATTAATCACTTTTATAATGCCCGTATTAATCACTTTGTCCATATACATACTTAACTGTGTTATTATACGCCTATATAGCTATAAAAGTCAAAATTAGATTAATAAAATCTACTATTAATGCATGCAGAATGCAAATGAAGATATAATCACCGAAACTAAATGAATCATATAACCTTGCGAGTCTATAATATTCGCCAAAAATGGCAACCATAACAAGATATTCCTTTAATTAGTCTAATTTCTAACATATTTGCGTTAAAAAATGTTGTAAATATAATCATATTATATACTTTCTTTACTTGCAAATAAACTTTTATCAAATAAAATAATGGAGAGCGAATGATTCTAAAAAGGTAAAACATAGAAATTAAAAAAGTAAGTTTAAATACATAAAAAAGATTATTATAGTCAAGACAAAGTTTCTAGATTGATTAAATTATGTTTTTTCCTTTTTTTTATCAAGTATAAGAGTATAAGAAATTTTAACATATTTGTTTTTATGGCATAATTGCAAAATAGCACTATAAAAGCAATAAATAATAAATCATTAAAAACAGAGAATTTCATGTTACTTTTTCCCATAAAAAATATTCTATCGTATGCACCTATTTAAAAGAAAATAATAAAAAAATGATGTTTGAATATTTCATAAGAAACAATGTTATTGTTACATTAAGTACACAGGCACCAGAAACAGCCCTATATTGAATAAAGTAGTGTAGATCTATACAGTAAAAAACATCGCGATAAATCTTCACTTAAAGCAGAAAGCAAATAATGTCTCCGAGGTAACATAACCCCATCTCGAAAGTAATTTCCTACACAGGGAAGTTTACAAATTACTCATGTTTCTTTCCAAAGTTGCAAGTATTGATTAGTGACTGTTTTTGTGAAGTGATTCTCCCAAGGCAGTTGTTTAAAACATACAGAAGCAAAGTAAATAGTAACATATATGACTAACATTAATGCTAGTCTATTTTTGCAGCCGTATGGGAAAAGTAATGAATCGGGAATTTATTTCTATCTGATTTTCTTCTTTTTTTATTGACTTAATTGACTTGATTTCTTAAATTTTCATACATAACCAGTTGGACTTATAAAAGATATGTAAAATTTAAATTATTTATGTTTTACGTGAGATAAAGACATTTTTTATTTATTTTATTAGGTTTTCTCTTGTAATTTCTTTTTTTTCCAGGTGTGATGTTAGGATGAAAAGTAGTTTTCCTACTCATTTGTTATTTTACTCGAATAGAACATTTCCTTTGCAACTGACTTTGTACCAGAATGAAAATTTAAGAGAAATGATGTTTTTAATACATGTTGAAGTTTACTTGTATCTGCATTTAAACAACTTCATTATTAATGCCATCAGATATTTTCAAATGTTCATGTCTACAATTAGGATTCATATCGAAAACGTCGCATTTATTATTGATTTGTGCGTGAAACGATAACAACTGATTTCGATATTATCCAAAATTTCGCATTTTTATCACGTATCTAAAAATATTGGATTATTTTCACGTCCCGAAAGAAACGATTAGTCTCTATACTAAACGAATAACGATTAATCCTTACAGACGAGGAGAATATGTTAAGATATTTTTCTGTTGTACGCATTAAGTTTATTCAATTCATCGTTTTTATCGATTCGAACTCTCTTTTTCGGACATGTCAATAAGAAAAATACAAAAATTTTCTGCCTATTAACGGTAACAGCATGGATAAGTATTTCGGAACATAGCAAGGAAATGTCATTTTAAAGGCTACTCAAATGCAAAATTACTCTTTCCTGTTTTATGTAAATAAGTCTTTTTATATGTAAAACTCAAACCATTAAATTTATTTTACCATTTTCCATTCTGAATGACATGCAAGACATTTTCAGGTATCTGCATTTAAACAACTTCATTATTAATGCCATCAGATATTTTCAAATGTTCATGTCTAAATTAGGATTCATATCAAAAACGTCGCATTTATTACTGATTTGTGCATGAAACGATAACAACTGATTTCGACGATAAAGTTATGAATAATGACAAACAAAATCGGACATTGTAATAAATTTCACATTGTTTACCAGAATTTATCACATTGACGGGTCAATATGACTATTGCTATCAAATGGTCTGGACAAGAGATGATGATGATATCTTTTCCTCAGTATTAAAAGCGTTAGAGGAGGAGTAATCATTATTCTTATTTAAATTGGTTGTTATGATTTTTATCATAATGTTGACAGAATTATAAAATTTTATCAATAATACACTTTGTTAAAATTAATAATAATTACCTTTCAAAAATATTCTAGTTTGTGAAATTTTCACAAATTATTTTATTATAAGCTGTATGCAAAGGAATTGCTAAAATAAATTTATTATAATAATTATTCTAATTATTATATAGTGTCTATTGCTTTATTAAAGATTTTTATGTAATTAATCGTACAGAGATATAATAAAGCGTCGATTATACAGAGTAATTGTTACTAGAGTTCAACGCTTTATTGTAATATCATTAAATTTTTTAAATTTATTACAATGCCCGATTTTGTTTCTCATTATTCATAATATCCGGGCATTATAAATAATGCCCGTATTAATCACTTTGTCCATATACATACTTAACTGTGTTATTATACGCCTATATAGCTATAAAAGTCAAAATTAGATTAATAAAATCTACTATTAATGCATGCAGAATGCAAATGAAGATATAATCACCGAAACTAAATGAATCATATAACCTTGCGAGTCTATAATATTCGCCAAAAATGGCAACCATAACAAGATATTCCTTTAATTAGTCTAATTTCTAACATATTTGCGTTAAAAAATGTTGTAAATATAATCATATTATATACGGTACTTTCTTTACTTGCAAATAAACTTTTATCAAATAAAATAATGGAGAGCGAATGATTCTAAAAAGGTAAAACATAGAAATTAAAAAAGTAAGTTTAAATACATAAAAAAGATTATTATAGTCAAGACAAAGTTTCTAGATTGATTAAATTATGTTTTTTCCTTTTTTTTATCAAGTATAAGAGTATAAGAAATTTTAACATATTTGTTTTTATGGCATAATTGCAAAATAGCACTATAAAAGCAATAAATAATAAATCATTAAAAACAGAGAATTTCATGTTACTTTTTCCCATAAAAAATATTCTATCGTATGCACCTATTTAAAAGAAAATAATAAAAAAATGATGTTTGAATATTTCATAAGAAACAATGTTATTGTTACATTAAGTACACAGGCACCAGAAACAGCCCTATATTGAATAAAGTAGTGTAGATCTATACAGTAAAAAACATCGCGATAAATCTTCACTTAAAGCAGAAAGCAAATAATGTCTCCGAGGTAACATAACCCCATCTCGAAAGTAATTTCCTACACAGGGAAGTTTACAAATTACTCATGTTTCTTTCCAAAGTTGCAAGTATTGATTAGTGACTATTTTTGTGAAGTGATTCTCCCAAGGCAGTTGTTTAAAACATACAGAAGCAAAGTAAATAGTAACATATATGACTAACATTAATGCTAGTCTATTTTTGCAGCCGTATGGGAAAAGTAATGAATCGGGAATTTATTTCTATCTGATTTTCTTCTTTTTTTATTGACTTAATTGACTTGATTTCTTAAATTTTCATACATAACCAGTTGGACTTATAAAAGATATGTAAAATTTAAATTATTTATGTTTTACGTGAGATAAAGACATTTTTTATTTATTTTATTAGGTTTTCTCTTGTAATTTCTTTTTTTTCCAGGTGTGATGTTAGGATGAAAAGTAGTTTTCCTACTCATTTGTTATTTTACTCGAATAGAACATTTCCTTTGCAACTGACTTTGTACCAGAATGAAAATTTAAGAGAAATGACGTTTTTAATACATATTGAAGTTTACTTGTATCTGCATTTAAACAACTTCATTATTAATGCCATCAGATATTTTCAAATGTTCATGTCTAAATTAGGATTCATATCAAAAACGTCGCATTTATTACTGATTTGTGCATGAAACGATAACAACTGATTTCGATATCCAAAATTTCGCATTTTTATCACGTATCTAAAAATATTGGATTATTTTCACGTCCCGAAAGAAACGATTAGTCTCTATACTAAACGAATAACGATTAATCCTTACAGACGAGGAGAATATGTTAAGATATTTTTCTGTTGTACGCATTAAGTTTATTCAATTCATCGTTTTTATCGATTCGAACTCTCTTTTTCGGACATGTCAATAAGAAAAATACAAAAATTTTCTGCCTATTAACGGTAACAGCATGGATAAGTATTTCGGAACATAGCAAGGAAATGTCATTTTAAAGGCTACTCAAATGCAAAATTACTCTTTCCTGTTTTATGTAAATAAGTCTTTTTATATGTAAAACTCAAACCATTAAATTTATTTTACCATTTTCCATTCTGAATGACATGCAAGACATTTTCAGGAATAAAAAAAAGTTAGTAATTCTTTGAACGATTTAACTCGATGCCATTTCGATAGAGATATAACAAAGTTTATAAATCTAAAGTATCATTTCTTAAAATATTTCTCTATGTAAACGAATACAACTAATCATTTCAATTGTAACTGTCTCTTCATAGATGGTCATAAATTTTCTGTCGGAATTACCTCAGAGAATTGAAATGCCTGGATTGCAACACAGAGACAGTTTCGATCAAATCACAAAATGATAATTGAAGCTACTTCTCTAAAATTATATTCAAAGCAATTAATCACCTGGCTATCAAATCTAATTAAAGGAGGATAACGATAGCGAATAAATTGAACCATTTAAATAAATTCCAACTCTTTATTTTGAGGGTTCGTCATCTTCAGATGTGATAATGTCCAATTCCTTAAACATACACTACATAGTTTTAAATTTATTATTAATTTTAGAACACCGAAAATGTTCACTTTTAATAAAACAACATCTGTTTCTTTATTTTACTTAAAATCACTTTCAAGCAATCTGCAGAAAGTGACAAATTACATATTTAAAGTTCATATAATTAATATACTAAATTTCCATAAAATATAAAAAAAGCTCGTTTCGAAACAATATTGAACATACTTTTATCCATTTCAGTCATTTTTATCGACTAAACTAGCAATCAGAATTGAACTAACACATGTTACTAATGTAAAATTTCGTGAATGAAATTCAGAAAATTTGTGCACACGTGAATAAATAATAAAATTCTTATTCAATTATATCCTTTTAATATTTAGGAATATTTCGTCAACAATGCAAAGATCTTAAAAGAAAGTACGATTTATGCAGAAGATGGATCGAAACAACTACTCTACGTTATCGATGCCATTATAGAATCGTATATTCCGACAAATAATTTACTGCCTACATCACTGAGCCTGCTAAAGAAACCAGGAATATATGGTTTAGAACAGGGCTGTCCAAAAGGCGGCCCGCCAAGCCATTTTGTGCGGCCCGCGAGGCTTTCACGATTTTGTGATATAATATTACTTTTTTATGTTTTTTTTTTTTCACTTTTATTTATTACTTTTTTAAAGAGATTAATAAAAACAATCGTAAAAATTGAATTATATTAACTCAATTAATTAATTTTTCTTAATTATTAGTAATTATTTAACGATCAACAAGCTATCAATGACGTCACATTTTTATAAGACTCAGTCACGTCAGTATTAGTTTTAACTATTTCAGTTTAAAGTTTTGAATTGTGACTGTATTTTAGTTATTTTTTGGTTTCTAACACACACCATTTCAGTGATTGTGTGACCGTTGTTGTGAGATTCTGTTTAATTTAATTTAATTTTTATTTTACCACGAGTTTGTTACATTTGTAAAATGAATGAGAAAAAACGTAAAATAGAAAATAAAAATCGAGTATATTAGTAGCGGTGGGAAAATGACTTTTTCGTAACAAATCACATGGGTAAACTGCTTTGTTTAAAGAACGTTTTCCTAACTTTTGTGATTTCGATCAGAAAATAATATCAATGTTTGGTAATACTTATTTGTGTGAAAGTGCATTTTCTAACATGAAAATAGTTAAGAATCGATTCAGAACCTGCCTTGGAGATTCTTCTTTTACATATTCTGTGAATAGCTACAACAGGAACGGATGTAAATATCTAGCCCTGATAAATTCTGCTGATAGGTACTGTACAGTACATACATACTATTTTTATATTTTTTAATTGTTTATAGTTTATAACTTTTTTAACATGTTTATTGGATGCAATCTGGTAAATATAATTTTGTAATAATGTTTGTTAATCTGGAAATAAAATTGGTTTCCAAAAAGCGTTATATTTATGCGTTCCGTTTGTTGAGACAATAGCGTATCGAATACCAAAGCCCCTCTCCTTTTTGTAACTGCGGCTCTCCATATCTCTAGTAAGCACGACTATGGCCCTCGGGTTCATTATAATTGGACAGCCCTGGTTTAGAAGAATTATTGGAATGAGTAAAACAAGTTTTATTAAAAATTTTAAATAAGTTAAATAATTCTTAGACATTACAATTATAGTAATATTACTACAGAACAACTCGTATTATTGTTTTCATTGCGTATGTATAAATGTTTATTGTACTTCTGGCAAGAAATGTATGATTTATATTATTGCAGCTAATCACGATTTGTGAATGAGATAAACGTTGCAATATTTATTTCTTGTTTATATGTTTAAGTGAATGATAACATGATTATGAACTAGTTAATGCTAGATCTACATGCAATTTTTATGTTGCGTAGCGTTATGATAATGACACATCTCTATATTGCATTAATAAATATTTTCAACGTACAAATTTTGGATTATTTATTCTTGGTTTTATTAGCTTTTTCTTTTTATTACATTAGTATTGATTACGATTTAAAAAATTAATAATAATCTCACCGATGATTTTTTTGTATTTTCTATATGGTAGAGATTATTAATAATTAACGCTAAATAAACATTCAGAATTATAGAATATCACGTTTTATAGATAATTTTCTAAAGAATGGAAAATGAAATATATCTCTCTGTTTCACTATTTTTCTACAAAATATTTAGAGGAAAAAAAAGGAAATGATATTTAAATTTAAATAAATTTAATACTGTAATCAAATTACTTATTATGTAAGAAAAATCAGAAATGATCTTGTTATTTTACTAATTTTGTGGATACGAAGTACTGCAGTATCATTAGAAAATGGAAGCCATTTGAAAAATTAAAACGCTCATATTTTTGAAACTGTTGTACGCAAGTAATATTTCAATTTAGAAGGATTTACATATAAGTTACACAATGATCTACATATGATCATTATAGCAAATAGCATGCTTTCATATTTGTTCAGGTCTACAATCTTCATATATTAAATAAGAAAACAAAATTATCAATATATATAAATATATTCCTAATCGATATTTCCTATACAGTGTTTCTATTTATCGAATGAATCTATTATTTATTTCATTGAAATTAAATGTTTTCTTTCTGTTGATTTAATATAATAAATGGCCAATATTCCTAATCGATATTTCCTATACAGTGTTTCTATTTATCGAATGAATCTATTATTTCATTGAAATTAAATGTTTTCTTTCTGTAGATTTAATATAATAAATGGCAAAATTTGCAAGTAATTCTTGCACAGCAGAATTTCTAAGATAATATGTGCACCTAAAAAATAATTTAAATTAATTAAAGAAAATTAAGAAAAAATTAATTTAATGAAACTTAGTTGGATATTCTGTTTGTTTAAAGAAGATTAATTATTATGTCTTAACCAAGTTACAATAATTAGGCCCTATTACTTCTAAAGAAGTCTTTGAAATACAGAATATATATATAGAAATTATAATAATCATGAGAAATCAATGAATTGTGGACGTTTTGAATATATAATTAATGAAATAAATTATGTATTTCATAATTCTGTATATATTGTAAAATTCTGTATTTATTATTTACTGTAAAATTCTGTAATTATTGAAATAAACAAGCATTATTTAACAATAATGTATAATTGAAAATTATATAATTTAAAGCTAACTAACCAGTAAGCCAACTTAGGCATCTGTAGAATATAATTCTATTCATATAATCATAATTCCAGAGCAGTGAATTTATTAACAATAATGTATAATTGAAAATTATATAATTTAAAGCTAACTAACCAGTAAGCCAACGTAGGCATCCGTAGAATATAATTCTATTCATATAATCATAATTCCAGAGCAGGGAATTCATAAGTATGTCTCTTTTATACTTTTATTTTTAATACAGCCTTCAATATGTCTTTTTACCAATTTTTATATACTTTTTTATACAAGATATGTTTAAGTAAAAAATTACAATAGCAATAGAAAATGAATCACATATTTAATATAAAAATTTTTGATTTTTTGGGAGGCCTTGAAAATTGGCTGCTGTAGGAGTATCTATGTTTAAACACGCTACTGATTACCAAGATTACTGATAGCTACTGATTACTACTGATTACTGATTAGCTAGAGCTGCCATCTTGTAAAATGGCAGCTCTAATGGCTGCCACTTTACAAGATGGCAGCCATTAGAGATTTTTAAAAATTCTACCTGTTCGAAACTATTTCAGCCATTAGAGATTTTAAAAAATTCTACCTGTTCGAAACTATTTTTGTCACATGAAAAAAATACTCAATTGGAAGTTTTTTATATATTATGCACATATTATTAACATTTTAAACTTATTTGTTTTATGCCCTAATCTCATATAAAGAAATATTTTGGCTTCTTAATTTTTTTGCAAAGTTTTTAAGTATCTAATTAAAACTGATTTGGCAAGTGTATTTTATAGAAAGTTTATTAAAGTTTTGGTTTTATAGCCGAACAGTAGCTGAAGTAATTTGTATAAGTTTACATACACTTACGATAGTCAGGAGAACGTAATCATATAAATAACCGAAGATCTATAAAAGTAAACTACAGTATACATATACTGTATAGATATATATTCAGATTGGCAAACAAGAAAAATACTTATCGATAAAACAACTATAAATGAGATCAAACAAGAAAACACATGTAACTTAAACAAACGAAAATTGCTTTTTGAAATAAAATATGTAAATAATAAATAGAAAATAGGATTTGCACACAAAAATAATGATATTGGGAAAACATAAATATCAGAGAAGCATAAAATACATTTTTGTAAAGACTTATTTACAATCGAAAGTTATTTAGAAAGCAAATACAAATTGTAAAAATAAGCTTTATAATAAGCAATAGAATTAAATATCGACTAAAGTTATCTCATACATTAGACTCCTGATTATCCGGTTTTCGGATTAACTGGGTTTAAACCATAACCAGAGGTGATGTTTAACTATCGCTATTTTATCTTAGATGCAATATTTGAAAGATTTTAAAACAGCTCAGCTTCGTTTCTCAATTATATCTTTAAAATTAGTTAATTGGTGATCTAAATTAGAATCAAATTAAAATTACAAATATTGCAATAATTTCTTGCTGCAAATAAACAAATATCTTGTACCTTTTTCAATAAATATTAGATAGAGTATGTAAGTAAATATATGTTTGCAATTTATTCATTTTTTAATATTAAATTTATATTCTTTATAATTTCCGAGTTTTTGAGTATTTAGGGGATTATTCAGAGAATCGATTATCGGAAATAATTAATTTCCCGGTTACCCCAGTTAATCGGGAGTGAATGTACAGGAAAACCTGTGCTGATGGTCACCTGAGCTAGGTGGCTAATCTGCAATCCGTGACCACCTTAATATTCGCCCAAGCATATTGCTGGATTTTTAAACTCTGTAAAAATGGCAATCTGTGTTCCGTGGCCATGACCAGTGATATTTAATTTCGGCACCTTGTGTGTAACATCTACTAGGTGGCCAGCAAATCGTGTTTTGATCAGAAATGCCAGATGGGCTCTAGTTCTTCTATCAGCTGAGCATTCTATAGTGAAAAAATCCCGAAAACAGACATTAATTAGTGATTTTTTTTCTTTAGATTTAATTAATAATGTGAAACTGTGTCATAAACTTTGTATTTTAAACTTTGATGTTTAATAAAGAAACTTGTAGCTGTGAAATCTCAACCGCCGAAAACTGGCCTAGCACAGGTTTTCCTGTACTACATCTTTTGAAACTTTTTTGAAATATATTTTATACAAATTGCATATTTATGTCTAAAAAGTGTATGTCTTATATACAACAAATAATAATATAAATAATAATTTTCAGATTTTACCTTAAAATTAATAATGCTATTATAACAAATCGATTATGACTAATATTGAATTTATTACTAATAATGAATATATGTAATGCTATATAAGATTTTGTAATAATTAAATAACCGTTTCATATATTATTCATTACAGTACAAAGTATAATATACTATATTTTTGCAATCTTTTTTCGTATAAATGGTTTCACTTGTCTTCATAAAGTCTTTCATAATTTCTAACTAAGATATCCAATATAACACGAACTGATGCATTAAACGATAAAGTTGTACAAAGTTTTAAGAGAAGTGCAAACTTAATACACATTCCATGAACAGAAATTAGCCAATGGGGAAGGTTAATCCTCATTTTCCAGTTTCCAGAGTACAAAATCTATATTGTAGCCTATTTGCTTGAGTTGAACTGGTATTTGTCAAGTCCGTTTACCAAATTGTTTATACTGTTTAAAGTTGGGACATTAAGTATTTTCCTTTGAGAGCTATTTAAAATGCTGAATAATTTTACTTTTGGGTTTTGATATCTTCGATTACACTGCATTAGGTTATTCACGGATTTAGCGCAATACAGAATTTAAACACTGCTTCCTATTTTCCGAACTGTAGTTATCCAAATTTACCATTGGAATAAATGCGATAGGCCAAGCATCAGATTTTTATACCACAATTCAACTTTTCCAAAAAATAAATAATTCTTCTTTATTCGAATGAGGTGGCGAACTCTTTAGAATTTGAAATTAACTGCAAGTTTTCTAAAAATCAATGGCTAATGCATTAACACATCCTTACTTTTTAGACATTCGTATAATGGCTGCTTCATTCATAATATAAATTTATATTTGGCTACGATTTTTATAAGAGGAAAGTAATCGATTAGAATAAATCCAAAAAATCTTCCTTAGAATTTAACGAATAATATAATAAAAGAACACGAGCCTTCCGATAAAACTTCTTAAATATAACGATGTAGAGTTTCGGAAATTACAAGTTCTTGATATTACGAAGGGATTGAATATCCTTGATATCTGTTTCGAATCTTATTTTCTATTCCTTCTTATTCTGATGAATGATTTATAATCTGTTTTCAGACTAAAAAAAATATCGAGAAAGAATATGGATTTCAATTAAGATCAAACCTGGAATCATTATTTAAAAGTATAATTTTATAAATAAGAGAGATAGTCTTGAGTTACTAAAACTCGTTTATAGTCAGTGTAAATATTTAAATAAAAAATTATTAAGCAAACTGGGAATAAAGTAATTTTTGCAAGTTAGAAGAAAAATTTTGCATTTAGAATTTTCATTTCGCTTCAGAATGCACCACTGAACGTTTCCAATGATATTAACATTCAAATGTTTTCTGTTCTGGGATGACAATGAGTAGGAGGACTATTCATTAGGCTATAAAAACTTTGTAAGTAGAGTTGAGATAGTGAAACTTTATCTTCTTATAAATGAAATGTTGTAGCGTCCCGTAGAGAAACAGTTTTCAAATAGTGGTACGCAAGATATGACTGGTGGTACGTGTATAGCAGTAGTTCTTAACATTTTTGTAATCACGGAACACATTTATTATAAAAAATTTTTGCGAAACATCAAAATTTATGCTTATATAAAGGGACTCAGTCTTTAAACTAGCAATAAAAATATGTGTGCAGTTCTTAATATAGTTATTTTTTATTAAAATTATAAGTTAGATATACTGTATTTATATATTTTAAAATTTGGCGGAACATTTATGATGAGTTCACAGAACACCGATTCAGAATCACTGAAATATAGTC
This sequence comes from Olivierus martensii, assembly GCA_000484575.1. Classification (NCBI taxonomy): domain Eukaryota; kingdom Metazoa; phylum Arthropoda; class Arachnida; order Scorpiones; family Buthidae; genus Olivierus; species Olivierus martensii. The sequence goes on along the minus strand of AYEL01079993.1, from coordinate 7,481 downwards.
TTCATTTCTTATTTGTATACAAGATATGCTTTTGCTGGTGGTGCTGAAATTTTTAAATTTTTGTGTTGATGGCATGCATTTATGAAAAGGTTGAGAACCGCTATGTTAGAGAATAGCCTTTAAACGTCAGTGTTTGATACGGATACATTTTGTTATTTCAAAGGTACTTTATGAAATCTAGAATATTCCTAATTCATTGCATGTAACAAAAATATTAACTGAGATAAATATTATTTAAAATAAATAAATACAGTCTAAAATAAAAAAAAAAAAAATTAATTTATTCAAAAATCAAATGATAGCATTTATTACTTTTGCTGTTCTACTTTTCGATATTAAATTGGAAAAATATTCTCAGGTTGTATCAATGCTATTACAGTTTTTAATCAGGCTGTTTATAAGACTATACTAACATTCGGAATATTTGATAAGAAGCGAAATGAAGTGCATTACATAAATAAGGAATAACATTGACAAGACAATACACGTATTTTTCTCCAGCAAGAGAATACTAGATCAGCTTAAATGACTTTTATCACTCAAAGCATCTTTTTTCTAATATTGTCTTTTGAATAACAATTCGCTTCCAAAAACTTTCAAAATGTTAGTTGAATAAAATTTTTGGTATTGTTTCCCTTTGACGTATGGCTGTTTTGTCACGCGTGTTTTGACTTCGGAAAATTGAGGTTAGGGTAATAAATATTACTACACCGCATTTTTCTTTCTGTCCGTTTACAAGAAAACATGGATATTTTTATAAATTTCCTTCTTATGTAAACAGAGTGGGAGATTAAATTTGCCAGTTTTCATCTGATTCTGATAAATATAAAAAAAAAATGGAATTCGTAGCTTATGAAAATAGATCTTTTCGATACCCTTAAGTATTGAAGAGTTTATATTCCAGACTTATATATAGCAGTTTTCAATACTTTAAAATCTGTTTCTGAAACCTTTACATATGGAAATTTACAAAAGTGGAAATTTTTTCATTCAACCAAATTTTTATCTCTATAAATATATATATATATATATATATATGTGTGTGTGTGTGTGTGTGTTTGTGTTATCTAAGAAGAAGTAGTGATACAATAATTTGTTTCAAGATAGTGCAATCCGTTTAGGAGTCAATCTCCCGCAGAGAGTGTCTTTAGCATTCTACAAAACATTTCACTTGTCTTTCTACATCTGAGAATGAGCAGAAGCCATCCCTCTCTTTTCCTTTTACATGTATCGTACAGAAAAGCATGAAAGAAAACTTTCTTTTTTTCCCATTTTTATCCTTCTGAAAGAGTCCAAATACAGAAAAATCTTTTTTTCCGTTCTATACCTTTTGTGGTTTTATCTCTCTTACAGTAAATTTATATAGGTAAAAGTTAACAATAATTACTCTTTCCTCCATTAAAATAATGAGAAAGTTTAGATAGAAAAAGCAGTTGTGTCTGTCTCCATCCTATTAACTTTAATTACATAAAAGTTAAAATCTATTCTAAGCAATGTAATAAATTTATTTAAACTCATGTTTATTTGACTAATCTTACGAGAATTTAATAATTGAAATAATTATTTATTTTTAATATTAAACTGATTGTTTCCGTATGGGAAATTCCACAAGTGGCGTTTATTTTCCATCGAAACTACCATAATAATAATCGGGAAAATTACTTTTATGAGTGTTTACTGATTAATAATTTCTTTCCTAAGTCTCGATTTACCATACTTTTATATGAGATTATTTTATTTTGGTAGATCAAGACTTAATGATAACAATTCGCTTCCAAAAACTTTCAAAATGTTAGTTGAATAAAATTTTTGGTATTGTTTTCTTTTGACGTATGGCTGTTTTGTCACGCGTGTTTTGACCTCGGAAAATTGAGGTTAGGGTAATAAATATTCCACCGCATTTTTCTCTCTGTCCATTTACAAGAAAACATGGATATTTTTATAAATTCCCTTTTTATCTAAACAGAGTGGGAGATTAAATTTGCCAGCTTTCTTCTGATTCTGATAAATATAAAAGAAATGGAATTCGTAGCTTATGAAAATAGATCTTTTCGATACCCTTAAGTATTGAAAAGTTTATATTCCAGACTTATATATAGCAGTTCTCAATACTTTAAAATCTGTTTCTGAAACCTTTACATATGGAAATTTTACAAAATTGGAATTTTTATCATTCAACCAAAATTTTTATCCCTGTAAATATATAAGAGGAAATAGTGTTGCGACAATTTGTTTCAAGATATTGCAATCCGTTTACAAATCAATCTCCCGTAGAAAATGTCTTTGGCATTCTACAAAACATTTCACTTGTCTTTCTTCATCTGAGAATGAGCAGAAGCCATCCCTCTCTTTTCCTTTTACATGTAATGTACAGAAAAGCATGAAAGAAAACTTTCTTTTTTATCCATTTTTATTCCTTTGAAAAGTCTAAATATAGAAAAATCTTTTTTCCCGTTCTATATCTTTAATGGTTTATCTCGTTTACAATAAATATATATATGTAAAAGTTTAATAATTATTACTCTTTCCTCCATTAAATTAATGAGAAAATTTAGATGAAAAAGCAGTTGTTTCTGTCTCCATCCTATTAACTTTAATTACATAAAAGTTAAAATCTATTCTAAGCAATGTAATAAATTTATTTAAATTTACATTTATTTGATTAATCTTATGGGAATTTAATAATTACAGTAATTATTTAATTTTAATATATTAAATAGATTGTTCCCATATGGGATATTCCACAAGTGGTGTCTATTTTCCGTGGAGACTATCATAACAATAATTGGGAAAATTATATTTATGAGTGCTACTCGCTTAATGATTTTTTTTCTGTCTCGAAAGAAAAATTTTTGGAAAAAATAATCTGTACTTTATATATATTATATATTAGTTTTTCCATAACAATAATTGGGAAAATTATATTTATGAGTGCTACTCGCTTAATGATTTTTTTTCTCTCTCGAAAGAAAAATTTTTGAAAAAAATAATCTGTACTTTATATATATTATATATTAGTTTTTTCTTCTAGATATCAAAGGATTCGTGATCGGTATATACCATCGATTTGTCAAAGATGGCCGAATAAGTTGACGGTTCATTTCCATCTGTTGTAGCAATTGATTTTATTTGGATCTAAATACATCTAATCCATCTGGCGATGACAGACTTTCGTCTGTCATCGCCAGATGGTGCCCGGTTTGACTTGGATTTATCTAGCTTCTTCAGTCATATAATAATTATTTTTATCAAAAAATAAAAAAACACGAAATAAAAATATTTTACGTTTTATTTTAGAGAATATTTTGATTCAAAGAAATAAAAAAATAAAATATATTCTATAGAAAATAAGCACATCCTCTAGGATATTTTACTTCATAATTTAAAATCTCGGTTCGCTAAATTTTATATTTTTCTCCTAAAATTATATTTTCTTTAAAATAAATTTTCTTGTATAATCGAAAATGAATTGTATTAAGTTTACTTTGTTTCCTATTCGCGATTTTATTTTAAATGCATTTTTGTTGATTGTATCAATATTGTCTCAATCTTTTGAATTTATCTATCCTTTCGTTCTCAAATTAAATCACAAAACGAAGATGAATTATTTCAACATGGTGGTCAACAAACTTACTTTATCTCTTAAGATGGCGTAGAAGCAAATAATTTCAAAATTGGATTTTTTAGGTAAGTTATGAGCGGAGGTTAGGTTAATTAGATTATGCCGCCATATCCTCATGGGATATACTGTATCTGGCGGCGGCCACTTGTAGAGTCCATCACAGGCTGGCCAACACCCGTGATGGGGTCAACCGGATGGTTGAAGGATGAGAGTTCAAGGGGCCGGGCCCGGAACAGCCAACGCTGGCCAACACCCGTGATGGGGTCAACCGGATGGTTGAAGGATGGAGTTCAAGGCCGGGCCCGGACCCCTCCTGAAAAAAACTGGAGGTGTGGGACCCGGATTTGAACCTGGAAACCTTGGTAAGCCAAAGCTTTACCATGCGGCCATAAGGCCGACAGTTATGCGCGGAAAAAAGAAATATATGTAGTGTAAAATTATTATTATTAGCGAGTTTGCGCAATGGTATTTTCCGTTATAAAAAGACCTGTTATAACCTTACATCTCCCATAACGTCTCAGGAACCATTTAATTCCGAATATAGAGGTTCTACTGTATAGTTAAATCAATTAAAATCAAAGTCTAATGTTTTAAATCAGAATACACTAAGAATTTAAAAGATGTTTCCATACATACATAAATAAATAGCAAACAATGAATGTAATTCTAACTGGTTTGAGTTCAAACTAAGATTGTTAATCATATGCTTATGATAAGTTCATCATTCACAGAAAAATGATCAGTTAGCACATGTGTTAGGCCTAATAGAGACCCATCATAAAAAAGAATTTGTCATTAACACTAATAATAGAGGTTCTGCTATATTTCTAATTTTGTAGAATGGTCAATAGAGATATGAAAATATGAAATGTGCTTCTGAATTAAAACACACTCTCTCATATAGGCTAGTTTTCTTTAATATGTTGCAGTTGTCTTTGTAAGAAAATTAAAATTATGATCATAAATCTGTGAAAAGATAAATTTAAGTCACTATTAAAATATAAATTATATATTAATATTTTTTTGAAAATTATTATTATTTTGAATCTTTAGATGTATTGAGTATACAATTGTTACATTTGAAAACTAAAAAAAACCATATAAGCAGTTTGAAAATTTCGATTTATATCATTTATTAAATTTATAAAATTACTTAAATTTAATTTTTATTCTACTATTAATTGAAATTAACTTGTAAAAAAGATATGCAAATTGCCATTGTTGAGTTGTTATTGAATACATGAAAGTAAAAATTCCTATTTTATATACAGTAGAACCTCGATATCTCAAATCTCACAGGAACAAAAAAAAATTTGACATAAAGAGTTTTCGAGATATCAATGTTCAATATTAAATAAAGATTTTTATGTCAATAATACACACCATAATTTTTAATACTGTATAAGACATCTTTTTTCCATGAAAATTAGCATCTAAAATACTCCTGCATCTTTAACCCTTTATAAGGCGGGAACAAATGAGAACTACTTTTGTGGTTTTATTATTATATTTTAATATTAAACATTATACTTAACACATTTTTACAAAAATTAAATTTGTATCATATTTCATTTATTGAAATAAATGTGGTTTATATTTGTCCCGCTACTTCTCTAGAAATAACTCTCCAAGATGTCTATAGATGGCAGGAGGAGAAAAAAAGGGTGAAATATTGCCCAAAGACCTCAAATAAAAGGAAAAAGTTGTAGTGTCCAGTGGGACATATAAAGAGTTAAATCAAAGGTTGAAAATATCACTGAATAAACACAATCATATCGACAAAAACCTATCATCAATTAGAAGTTAAACTTAGAAAATGAAACTACCAGCATGTTCAGTATTCTGAGCATGCCCAAAAAAGTTCCTGTTCTGGTAATTGGTAGCACATTTACATTCTTTTGTTAAATTTAAATCCTTTGTTTAGACTCCGAAAGCGAGGGAAAATTCATATTTTTTAATTTCTGTAGCACAAAAATTATAAATTAATTTGAGATAACAAGGGTTTTGAAGAAAATACTTCGAGATAACTATTAGAGAATACTTTTGGCATTGGTTTTTAATGCCAAAAGTGCACGGAAAAAATTTTTTTTTGAGATATCGAAGGTTTCAAGATAAAGAGGTTTGAGATAATAAGGTTACACTGTATATATTACATTATTCAGTTTTTTTTTTTCGGTCCACTTTATAAAGATGATATCAATAGATTGAGCATCTCTGCTTTTTGATAGTTTATAGCTGAGAGACACCATAAAATATTGATCTAATTGTTTAATTTTATTCACTAGGCCTATTCTGTATATGATCAAGAAATTGGCTATTGCCAAGGTTTATCATTTCTTGCTGCAGCACTTCTTCTCCATGTAAGTCAAAAAATTTTAAAAAATGTGTATTTTAATGAAGTGTAAATACACTCTGTTGTAAAAAAAATGCACCCCTAAGAAATAGTGAGATTTGCAAAACGCTATACAAATGCTTTTCAGCTAGATAAAAATGACTAAAATTTTATTACCAAGGAATGCATAAAGTATTTTGAGAGCTCATGAGAAGAGGGAATCTGAGGCCAATGTAAGGAATTGCATTTGTAAGTTTGAATATATCTGATTAGTTTTGCTATTTCATTATGTTAAGTCTATGAAGATGCCTCTACAACATACTGACAGCAAGCAGTATGAATAACTAAGTGAATCTGAAAGAGGCTGCTTCATATGCTACAGTAAATCTGTGACAAACCTGCATTGATTTTTTTTTGCAACAGAATGAATGCACTTAGTCAATACATTAATTAAAAACATATTTAGGAAAGAGGCTGCTTCATATGCTACAGTAAATCTGTGACAAACCTGCATTGATTTTTTTTTTGCAACAGAATGAATGCACTTAGTCAATTAAATATGTTTTTAATTAATGTATTATGTCTTAATTCCTATCTGATATGTTAATGAATTAGAGCTAACATTTTATATATTCTAGGATTAAATTTCAGAAAATTATTATGAAAACAAATGCATAAAATTAAAATTTATTTTTAAGAAACTTTAAGTTATGATTTTTTTAACAAAAATCAGAGAAAACGCAAATCACATATTTATTATAGAGTAACATATTAGTTTATTAATTTTTTATACTTTATCTTTTATAGAAATAGTATACATATTCAGGATGTCAGAAAATTGGGTATGATCTTTCATCATTTGCCTCTTATGTTATCTGATAACAAAATTGGAAATGGAATGACTCGGTTTTCAATATTTTATTATAGAAAAATATCACAAAATGGTACTATGGGAATTATATTAGGAAAATTTAAATGTATTAATAGGAAAATTGGATGAATACAACAAAATCTATATTAATTATTGCATAGTGCATAAAATAAATAGCATACAATATTTATTATTGTATTATTTCTACATGTTGATAAATGCATGATACTCTTTTTCAATAGAAAATTGAAAACATGAATGTTATACAGTGGTGCCTCACAATTCGACACTAATCCGTCGCCGAAGTAATGTCGAATTGAGAAATTGTTGAATTGCGGGACAATATTTCCCATATAAGATTATGTAAAATTGATTAATTCGTTATCAGTCCCCATCCCACTCTCCTAACAGGTGAGGTGAGAAAGATACACTATATTTTTTACTTTATTATATGTGTTTTACTATTGTATAACACACTAAATTACAAAATACACTATTTTATACACAACACACAATTTATTAGCCTTTAGATGTTGGAATGAAGTCTTCCAGCAGACACCCTACCACCCATAATCTTCTCTCTCTATTGCAAAATGTTGCCACAGTTGTCCTAGGAACGCCATACTTGAGTTACATTTTAATTGTTCTACCTTTCT